>JASDQU010107443.1:0-21173 GCA_032191745.1 Picea mariana | reverse complement strand
ATAGGAGACTAGGAGGTATAATTACAACTAATGGCCTAAAGCCGACATAAATAAAATAACATTACTAATATAATATGCCCCAATTAAGGGGTAATGAGCCAATATTAGGGCTTAACATATCACTGGTTCAGGGTCCATTTTCCATTCCATCCAAACCGCATCGAATATGCATATGCGTGACATGCTTTTTAATGAGAATGAAACTCCTCACAGTTGTGATAAGGCCATACGGGGCTTAAACAAAAAACGTAGACTAATTTATCACAACTTGAAAAAGGTCATGCGTGAAATCCGTCCCAGTTGTGATGAGGCCATGCAGAGCTTAAACAAAAAACGTAGGCTAAGTTATCACAACTTGAAAAAGGTCATATGTGAGAGAAAAAAAAACATTGGTAATATAGGAAATACTGTTGGTTCAGGGTCCAGTGTCAATGCCAGCCAAACCACATCGAATCTGCATAAGCATCGCATGCTATTTAATCAAATTGAAATTCATCCCAGTTGCCATGAGATCATCCTGGCCTTGAACAAGAAACGTAGACTAAGTTATCACAACTTGAAAAAGGTCATACGCGAGAGAAAAAATACATTACTACGCTTTCTTCTAGAGAGAAACTAACATATCACAATCTAAAAAAAGGTGTTCATGCACAAAACAACAGAAAAAGGTACAGTCGCATATCCCACAATGGCCATGCAACTGCCCGAGAGGAAAAAATCACATTTCGTGGGCTAGAAGCAACATCATGCACTACTACCAATGAAAACCAGCAAACACTTTCTACCCATACTTCCCTAAGGAAGAAAGATGCAAGACAGACCTACATGAAACAAATCAAAGACACTCCTTCCATTGCATGTGAAATTTGCAATCAATTGAATTTAGCAAAAAACAGTAAGTCTTTCATTCCTGATTTGGAAGCATAATACCTCCGCTTGACAGTACATGACAAAACATTTTCCAGTGACAAAATTTGTCTTCCATGCAAACGGTCTCTTGAAAATGGAAAACAACCACAATTTGCAACCCCTAACCAAATAAGATGTAATACACCACTACCAGATATAAGTGCACTTATGGAACTTGAAGAGAGACTTGTGTCTCTATGAATTTCATTTGCACAAATCAGACCCTAGGGATATAAACGACCCCAGAAGGGCTTAACAGGATCAATTATTAACATGTCTGTTCAACTAGATGTTGTGAAAAAAGCCTTACCACAATTCATTAGCGATACAATGACAATTGTTGTGGCTCTCAAAAGACGCTTGCAATACAAAAATGCATATCAGACAGGAAAAGTGTGTGTGCATGTTGTTATGAAAGCATTAAAATAATTATGTTCCATGACCCTATACAAAGTACAAAACATTTGTATAAATGAGAACTGGAACAATTTTCTTGGAGAAGAGGATGGGAGCTCTGCACAGACTCTCATAACTGCTAGTGAATCTGATACAAGTGATGAATCGAAGAATGAAACACCTGTTGAGACATTGGTGCATGGATTCACTGATTCACAGTGCATTCGTGACTTGCAAGACAAGATTGTCGAAATTGCACCTACTGAGGGGCAACGCCCACTTGGAATATTCAAGGACAAATTTGTTGAGGAAATGAAATTCCCAACACTCTTCTATGGAGATCCACATCCCTCTGACATTACAAAATGATTCAGTGACCATAAAATAGTTCCATGGGAGCTGCTACATTCAAGCAGTGACTTCTCCTGTCACATAACAAATTTGTTTTTCAAAATAATGCACATAATAATGGAGCAAGTGATGTCTTACATGCGGGTCCGAATAAGAAAATGCCAGTTACAAGGAAGAAATTTACTGGCCAAGGATGTCAAGTACAAAGTAAACCTAGAAAAAATCCTAAAATCTGATATTGGACACATAGATTTCAAAAACATTTGCATGTCTCCTAACTATTTGCAACAAAACAAGAAAACTATTTTTGCAATGATCTGACAATTGGGCCCGCCAACATTTTTCATCACATTTACAAGTGCAGAGCATTATTGGGATCCATTGGTGGCTGAGGTATCTGACTTTCATAGGAACATGAAACGTAAAAAACAAACCAAGACACTAGAAAATAATGACATTGACTACATCATAAGAAAAGACCCAGTGACATGTACTCACTACTATAGACATAGAATAAATGCTTTGAGACAATTGATATTCCATGATGAAATGTTTTTCAAAAAAATATCGGACTATTTTTTTGTCACTGAATTCCAAAATAGGGGGAATGAACATGACCACACATTGTTGTGGATAGAGGGTGCACTGGTCTATGGAGCTAACAACAATTCACAGATCGAGCAGTTTGTGGACAAATACATAACATGAAACACATATCATTTGGATCCATAACTTGCCAAAGTTCATAGACATTATCATACAAAAAGTTGTAGAAAACGAAAAAACTCGCATTGCAGATACAACTTCCCCGTGCTGCCAATGAGAGCAACAAGAATCATAGAGCCACTTAGTCTAGAGAACAATGTTGTCGTTGAGAAATCTAAATCCGTGTTCGCATTTCTAGAACAACGAGAGTTTGATGGGTTGATGAGCTTCAATGACTTCTTGACAAAGCTAAATCTATCAGCAGATGAGTACATCCAAGCCATACAATGTATGCTTAAACAACCAACAATTTTCCTTAAACGAAAACTTTCCCATATCTGGAACAACAGTTTCTCCAAGGACATGCTAGTTATGTGGAATGCAAATACAGATGTACAGTACATCCTCAATGCATATGTTGTGGCATCGTATTGTACCTCATATATGACAAAGGTTGAGAAATCTATAACAAGTGCATTCAGAAGAATACACAAAGAACATGAAAGAAATCATATTTATGCCATACAAATGATATGTACGCTTGTCAATACATTATTTAATCTTCAACAAATGTCTTCTCAACAACAAGTCCACATTGCACTTTCCCTGCCCCTCAATTGTAGTTCAAGAAAATGTGTCTTCATAAACACATCTCCACTTGAGAAACACACATTTGTTCTTAAACCATCGTGTTTTCTAGAACAAGAGCCTGAAAATTCAGAAGATGTTCTATGTCACTCTATTATTGATTATTACCTCTAGCATCCATCTCTTATTAAGCATGTCTTCTTAGCAGAATTCGTATCGCATTAAAAAAAAATGGTGCGCCGATATCAAAAAGAAAAAAACCCTCTGTGATACGGTTTGTTAAATACAATAAACATTCTGACTATGAAAACTATTGTAGAGAAAAAATACTGTTATACGTTCCGTTCGATGAAAATAAGACACATTAAAACATAACTTCCCTACATGGGAAGTTGTGTATGTTGCCTCTGAAACTATAGTGCAAATCAATGAAGCTAGATTTACTTACAATGTTAATCCAACATGGGGTGATCTAGAAATTGCAGTTAATGAACTAGAAAACCCTGACAATCTTGATGAGACATTCACAAACTGAAAAACAACCAGAACTCCCTGCAAGTCCTATGACTTGCAAGCAGATTTGCCTCGTCCTCGACTAGGTGGCATTGAAAAACGTATCAATCTTGGTTTTCAAGTCACAAAACATACTTTCCTTATTGAAAATAATGAATACCACAGAATCAGATGTCTACTTAATCGAGAACAATAAACAATTCTAAACGACATTGCGCTTAAAAAATGCTTGAGCATGCACACTCCTGTGCACTTGTTCCTTACAGGCGGAGCTGGAATAGGCAAGACATTCACAGCGAAAGCATTGTTCCAAATGCTTATACGAATCTATGATTCAAACAATTCCTATGATCCTATGAAACCAAAGGGCCTAATAGTTGCATACACAGGAAAAGTTGCATATAATGTAGGTGGAAGAACAATCCACTCTGCATTTTTTATGCCTTTTAACAAGTCACAGTTTCTTCCACTTAGCAAGGAAATGTTATATACCTTGTCTAATCTTTATGATGAACTGCAACTTGTCTTTATAGATGAGGCATATTTGATTGGAAGTCGCTTCTTGTATTCTATTGACAACCGACTAAGAAGCATAAAACATGTGCATAGGAAATACTTTGGAAACATTGACATGATATTATGTGGGGATCTTTACCAGGCACAATCGATCCAAGGTTCTTTGACATTTGAACAACCTACGGTTAACATGCAAACAATGATGCATGACTTCTAGAGGGACAATATTAAATGCTTTGAATTTCATACTACAATGCGCCAGACAGATGAAAAATTTATTGCAATTCTGAATAGAATGCAGACAAACATCCAAACACATGATGACTTAACATATATCAATTTGAGGTGCTTGCGACCTGCACCAACAGACCCTTCCCTTACCTGTTCTACACAAATAAGGATGTTGCAATGCATAACAGGTACATGCTATCGCTCATGCATGGCGATGATATCATCATCAATTCAATTGACCTGGAAGAAGAGAACCATGGAAATGTGCCACGTCATGAACATACAACCACTTTACCTTTGCAGCTTGTCCTGAAATTAGAAATGTTTGTTGAAATATATGCCTGCAACTATGATTCACGGGATGGATTGGTGAATGGTGCAGATGGAATACTCAAAGGCTATACCAAAACAAAAAAAACTTGATGTCCTCTGGATTAAGTTCCATGAACCGCATATAGGAAAGCGACAAGCAAGAAAGTTGTCTTATTTATATAATTCAAACACTGCAAGCGATTGGACACCTATCTTGCGAATATCAAATCCAATATCGACATCAACAAAGACAGTTTGACTAAAGATTCGAAAACATTTCCAATTAAAATTGCATGTGCACGTACAGTTTGTGGATCGCAAGGACTAACACTTGATAGTGTTGCATTTCAGCCTGTTGGAATTCAAATACATGGAATTGTATACACAACACTGTCCCATGTCAGAAGCATAGACTCCTTGTATTTACTAAGTTCTCTTACAAAATATAATTTCAAAGTCAAACAGAAAGTTGATATTGAAATGCAATGCCTAAGCAGTACCGCAAAATGGCATCTTCAGTATGATTACCAATTCATACAAACAAACTCATATGTATCAATTCTCTCGCTTAACACACACAACTTGCATGCACACATGGATAATATACTCAATGACTATGATACAATGCAATCCGATATTATGTGTTTGCAAGAAACATACATGGCATTATGCATGCAAAACAAACAATTTTCAAATCACAGTTGCATATCAACTTACATTACACATGGGGTGATGATATTGGTGAAAAAACATGTAACAATTTTGGAGCATATACATTTCGAAGAAAATAATGTTGATATGGTGCTTGCAAAAATATTTTTCCATGGAACAGAAATTGCAATATTGAATCTGTATGTTGCTCCCCATGCAACATTCTCCAACATACTAAATGTTCCTTCCAATGCATTAGACCATTTGCATCTGAACAAAACCATTGTGATTGTAGGAGAATTTAATATTGGCATGCTACAAAATAATGCCAGAACAAAAGAATTGGAAAACTACATGTGCAAATATAGTCTCTACTTTCTTTTGAACAACACAAGCCATGTACAAAACACGCTTATTGACCATGTATGGTCAAATGTGCCCATTTCTCAATACATCATCTTTATCTTAGACACATACTAGTGGTCTGATCACGATACAATTGGTATTGCACTTGAATTATGAGATATACATCAAACATATTGCAAAGTCACATTTCTATGTTTCAAAACATATCTGTCTAGCTTGTTGTAGAAAACCAAATTATCCAACTTCTTAGTTTTCCCTAGTTTGTACACATACTGGTTTTGTCACCATACAGTTGGTATTACACTTGAATTATGAAATATACATCAAGCATATTGCATAATCATATTTCTATGCTTCAAAGCATATATGTCTATCTTGTTGCAGAAAATCAAGATATCCAACTTCTTAGTTTTCCCTGGTTTGTAATTGATTTTGGTCACAATTTTGTTTTAAATACACACACACACATAAACTTGGATGAACAAAAAAAAGAAAAGAAAAAAAAAAGGTACATTCTTCTAACACTATCTGTTACTCTATTCCTATTATTCTATTTTATTTAGTCTATGTACATATTACTTGTTTTTTTCTTTACATGTCAACTTATGTTCATGTCTGTTTTGTTTTGTGCTTATTTTCATAGAAACAAACAGGAAAACTAGACACCGCAAAGAAATCCTAACCACAAATGTAGAAGAATCCATGAAAAGGTGCATATTTATACCCGTGTTCCATATCTAATAGTTTTTCATTTGGTCTGTCTATATTTGTTGCACTAGTTTGCAGCTCTATTTTTTTTTCTCCTTGGATACTCCATATGTTCCTGTACATTAACTTGTCTTCATGTAAATTCTATTTTATGTGATGCTATCTTGAACTAAATAAATTTTTACTCCATCTTTTTTTTCATGTGTTCCTACGTAGCAGCTTGTTTTCATGTCCATTGTATTCTCTGTATTGCTACATTGAAACAAGAGCACAGTAATTGGGCACAGGGTTGGAGCCTTGTGTGCCAAGTCTGAAAAATATGAGGTGCAATGTGCCGCAACAAATACAATGTGTATGCATGAGACTAAGAGGTATGGTTGCAAAAAACCCTAATATGCATACGTTGTGCAAGTTCTCCAATATAATTTTAAGAAATTAGCTATTTCATTTGTTTGACAAGTGGAGACAAAAAAATATTTTCAAAAATTATTCACTAATGTAATTTATTCTATTTGTACAAAGCAGTCGGTCGGACTTGTGATAAATTATAGCATTGTATAAATTACTATAAATCTTGGTAAAATGTTATAATATTCTACAAATTACTAAATCTCATGTTACGGTCGGTCAGACTCGTCATACATAGGCATGACTATAAATGTGAACCCGTGAGTCTGCCAACCCGCACACCATGTCACATCTATTTTATACTATATTTCTATTTTATTTACTCTATATACATATTTCTTGTTTTTTTCTTTACATGTCAACTTATGTTCATGTCCATTTTTTTTTTGTACTTTTTTTCACAAAAACAAACAGAAAACTGGATATGGCAAAGAACTCTCAACCAAAAATGTAGAAGAATCCATGCAAAGGAGCGTATTTCTACCCGTGTTCCATATCCAATAGTTTTTTGTTTACTTTGTCTATATTTGTTGAACTGGTTTGCAGCTCTGGTTTTTTTCCCTCCTTGGAGACTCCATATCTTCCTGTACATTAACTTGTCTTCGTGTCAATTATATTTTCTGTGTTGCTATCTTGAAATAAATAAATTTGTACTCCATCTTTTCATGTGTTCCTACGTAACAGTTTGCTTTCATGTCGATTGTATTCTATGTACTGTGAGACATACAGTTCTTACCTCCCTTTCTTTTTCCTCTTCTATACTTATCCGTTCTACCTTTTTTTCTTCCCTTCTATTAACTGTTTTTGATTCTATACTTAGTCCCATGTCTATGCTCGCGAGTTCCCAGGATGGCGGAGTGACAGATTCCATGTCCATCTATAGCTTTACATCACGAGTCCCACCGACCACTGTTCGTTTTCATAGTTGGCAAATTTTATGGTCGCAGGTTCATGTGTAGGCGCCATCGAACTCTCATGCCTCGTGTGCGCGGTATACATCTTGCACCCAAAACATCAATGACATACAATTCGACCCCAGACTCGAACCTTGCGACTTATTTTTCCGAGCATCTGTTGATATTTTTCCCAGTTCGTTTTCACAGTTGGCCAATTTTATGGTCGCGGGTTCCCCCCCAATGCATTATCGAACTCCCATGCCCCGTGTTCGGAAATACATCTTGCATCCAAAACTTTGGTTATCTACAATTCCACCCCAGACTCCTCGAACTCGCAAGCCTCACTCTCTATCGAACTCACAAATTGTATATCCATCTATATCTTGACATCATGAGTCCAACCGAGCGCTTTTGTTTCCTTAGCCAATTTTATGGCCGCAGGTTCTCGGGTACGCGTTATCAAACTCTCATTCCCCGTGTTCCAAGTATACATCTTCCATCGAAAACTTGGGTGATCTACAATTCCACCACGGACTCCTAGGTTCAAAAAAGTACCAAAGCATCTTTAATTCTCCTCCATGCCCACCACGTTCGCCCCTTCCCAATACACATTAATTATGATTTTACTGGTGATATCTCACCACAGATGTTTGAAAAGATTGGCATTAATAAGAGGAAAGCTTAAGGTAATCTCCAATTAAAATGCATTTATGGGAGAATATTATGAAATTTGATTAGTTTCCTCTGTCAATCTTGAATTCGCAAAAAAAATGATGGTTCTTTTGGTTTTTTTAAGGCGTCATCGTAGCAAGAATTCAATATTGTGCTAGCCCATTGTCATCTACAAAGGTGTTCACATGATGTTGCTCTTTATTATTGTGCATATCATTTTTTAACCTTACAAGTTTTCATATTTGAGACTCTGCTTGCATATGAAAATGTTGCTCCACCATTCCAATTTGAACATAGTTTGCATTTGGGCCACAAAGAACAGTAATAAAATAAAATAAAATAATACGAAAAATGTTTAAGTAAATATAAACAAATTATCTTCTGACTTTAACCTGCTTTTGTCAAGATCCAGGTATAATACATAGTTGTCAATGTTTTCCCTGCTTTTCAATAGTTTCTCGATTTCTCTGCCATCTTCGCATGCTTTCCCAATGCAAATTGATGACGCTTTTATTAGCTTTGAAAATATTGGCATTAAAAGGCGAAAAGGTTGAGGACATCTCCCATTAAAACACATTGAACCAAGATTTACTAGATATTATATTATGATGTTTCAGTGTCCATTTTAAAAACAATGAGGAGCAAAGGAAGGTTTTCATCACCTTATGGTTGCAGCTCGACAACATGTCCATGGAGATACCCTGAATATTTTCGGGCATGAGGACCAGCGTTTTCAGTGGTCCATAGATTATGACTACTACTCGTCCACTTCTACCCAAATGAAAGTTATCTTGGCACCTGAAATTGCAACGAAAGATTGTATCCCCAAATTGTTTTTACTCTAAGGACTTGGTCACATGCTATGCCGAGAACTATATTCTGAACCAATGGATTGTCCAGATGGGCAACCATTTCCAAATCTCCCTATCGCCTAAAGTATTTCTAAATATGTTAACACTTCCCGACCCAACGCCTACTTTCAAGGGCGAGAATTGTAAACAGTTCTTAAAGAAGCATGGTAATGAATCAGACCTCTTGCCGAAGTTATTACAGGACCCAGTGCCCGCTCCCCAGGACATGGCCATATTATAGGTTAGTGCATGTAAAAACATTTTTCGGCAAATTGCATGGCTTTTCACGAGGACAACAAGACAATAAAGTGCAACCAGCATCTCTCGGATGATTCTGCATATTTTGTATTTTACGGTCAAGGAACAAACCATCTTCCATTGTCGCAAGTTGATTTCCATTCAAATCTCTTCCCAGTCATTGCAATACAGGAGGCAGAAGAAATTATTTATGCCATCTTATTTAATTTTCTCTGTGCTGAATTGCTATCCATTTCCTAGACTATCTATGTGTAGGAAGTTGAACTCTGAATTTGACCCAGTAACATTCTCGTGCCAGGAATTATGGAGACACGATGCTTGCCAACAATTTTATAAGGTCTTTAATTATTTTGTTTTAGTTTTTAAATGATTGATATTTGGAAAGTATTTTCCCTGGTTTTCTGGCCAACCGATAATCTTCCTAGATAGAAAGGGCACACTAGAAGAAATGGAGAACTATAATATTATAAGGATTTTTGGGTCTAAGCAAAATCCTTGCTTCCTTCCATCTCATATATCTAGTACAATGTTTTTTGCTGGAATAACAAGGGAGTACATCTACTGGTTTCATTTTTTCCATGAAAAAATCAAAGGACAATTCATCTCTATTCCTTGGAAAGTCTGGGATTTCATGGTCAGGAACCACTTCAACAGTTCTTTCATTTACACTATCCTGAATGAATTTCGTACCAGTACCAATGATTCACACAAGCAAAACTGAAAGACCCGGGTGAAAAAAGTGCCCAATCCCCAACTGCCATAGCCAAGACCACAATATCTCGTAGCAGTACTCCAATGGCTTACTGAAGTAACAAAGTCACACACAGTTCTTCAGGCGGAGGAGGAGATAAGAACCCTCCCTCCGACAAAATTGAAAGTTGTCACAAGCTTCCTGCGGGCAAAAAACGGAAAACAATAGTCCAGGAACAGGAGGGACCGAGGGGAGAAATTGATATCTATGATCTCTCCCTCAAAGATATGGAACTAGAAATTGACATTGAAAAAATGTTCCCTGACAACGATCACCTAGAGAGCACTGCTCCTCACAATCCTGGGATGGAAATAATTGGCATAGATACATTGGACGAAGAAGAGTCTTTTGTATTTCAGAGCGTTGTTTTTTACAGCGAATTAAAAAAATTGATTATTGAAAACATAGATGTAAAGAATAAGAAAGGGACATCTCGTTCAAAGACCAACCTACATAGCATGCGCCCTTCCCAAATATCCAAAATGCACCGAGCAACTGGAGATTCTCTAGACAACTCTATTAGCAACCTTGAAATGAAAAACCTCATGTTAAAGACGTGAATCAAAGAATTGGAGGCAACTCTAATGCCTCTTCCACTGTTTGCTACTCCTTTGGCAATGGTCGGGTCCACCGCACTTGCGCCAAAGTTAAAAGGATCAGAAAGCCTTCTCACATTGGCCCGACGCTATGTGTAAAAGAATATAAACAGAAGAATGGAATTAATAACAGAAGCTTGGGAAATGTCAAAGAATATGGTCTCTTTTGGAACAAGAGTGCATGCTTTTCATGAGTATCTGCAAATAGATCTCAAGAACGAGCAAGGTTTTTATCTCGATGCAGTTTTACCATTTGGTGTTAAAGTTATCGGTATGACATAATTCAGAAGAAGACAGGAGGATCTCCCTTCCCTCGATCGAATAGACTAGCTAAAGGCATGCTGGAAAGAAAAGGTAAAGAACTTGATTGGTATCGTTCAAGAATATAGCCAGACCATATCTAAAAGAGACAAACTATTCATGAAGCTAACTGAAATAGATCTAACTGCATGTACCAATGAAGTCCAGGACCCAAAATTGATATTAAACTCATTGTTTTTAACCAACCAAGCATTTGATGATCAAGTTCATATCTATAAAAGACTGTCATTTGAAAATTTCTATGGAATTCTTGAATATAGTGAAGATGACGTGAAAACTTGGCTAGTCGGTTATGCAATTAGAAACAAAGATATTCAAGAAGCATTGCACAACTTGTCTATTGATCTAAGGGACTTGGAAAGTGAATTCTTCAATATACAAATCGGGCATGAAATGAACATGGCGCCCATGAGGAGCTACATCGAAGAATGTTTGAAAAAGGTTGTCGACCAGATTACCAATGAAAGTCAAAGCCAAGGAAATCCCTAAAAGGACATCAACGAACAAATGACAAGGCATGGGACACCATCATAGTAAGTTGATACTGATTACATTCTTTTGTCTTCATCCACTTACTCTAACAAAGCTTTAACCTAGATCTGACAATTTTCTCTTTCTTCTTGCCAGGTTTTGTTGTTTTCCATCGCCGACTTTCTTCTTTCTACAAACTTCAATCTTGTACATCTTTGCTTTGCAGTTCGCGGCAGTCCCAATCGGATTCATTCTGGCAAACACATTTTTATTTCACAGAATATGTATTGAACTATAGTGTGTTTTACAAATTCGAAGACAACTTTTTTCAGGAAATATTCTCAAATGTATTATGTGACCCAGTTTATCTGAATATAAATATTTGGGGTTGTTCTATGCTCATATTCAATGCTTGGTGTTGTTATTTGAAATTTGTATTTCTTCGTAAAATTAACTCATTTCGTTGTACATGTTCATGTTTTATATTGTGCATATATTGCAGCTTCCTATAATTCAGAATATTCTTCGATATACAAAATGTAAAGTCGTATATTTTTTTCTCTATTCCTTGTAGGTTTGAGCAAAAAATTTCGAGCCCAAAACACCATTCAAATTCGAATATGGTTTACATTTGGACCACAAATAATCTAGTAAGATACATTAATATGGATACATTTTAAATAAACATAAACAAAATCCCTTTAAACTTGAACCTTGCTTTCTCGGGCTCCTAGATTGTCCGTGGGTTGATCGATTAGCGGACTGTCAAATCCTCATTTCCATCTATATCTTCACATCAGGAACCCGACCGACAACCGTCCCTTTCAACACTTGGTCAAATATCTTACTGCGGCGTCCTAACTTAGCACTATTGCATTCTTATCCCGCATGTTCTGTTATATACATCTTGCACCCAACACTTCCGTCATATACATTTTGCATCCACAAATTTCGTGATAAAAGATAAAGTATAGAAGACGAAAAAGAAGGGTTAATATATTCACATCTATGACAGATATCCCATTTGCTCGCAAGATCTTTTATGCATGTTTCTAGATAAGTTATATACTTATTGCATATACTTGGAAATAAGTGCAAAGGTGGCAGGCACAGAAATACTCGTGGAAAGCGGTTGGATGGGCTTCAAAATAGGGTGGCAAGTGTTTCTGAGGAGACATAAGACCTCGACTGTCAAATTGTATATATTGGAACATTTCAGTGCAAAATGTGTAACACGGAGAGGGTGTTCCTTCCATCCTCAAATTCAAATTCATTCTTCTTTCACTAGTGACAACTCAATGCACAACTTTGCTTATTGGCATTAACAAGCAAATAATGTATTCAATAGCGATTTACGGGAGCTCGACCGACCCCTGGGTTGGGGATTGGTCCTATATCGTCACATCATGAGCTCGAACGACCACAATTCCTTTCAACACTTAGCCAATTATCTCTCCGCGAGACCCTTGGGTTGTGGATTGGTCCTATATCATCACATCATGAGCTCAACCGACTGCAATTCCTTTCAACACTTAGACAATTATCTCTTCGCGGGGTCGCGACTTAGCACTATCGAACATTTATGCCCCATGTTCCGTGATATACGTATTCAACAACGATTTATGGGAGTCCAACCTACCGCTGGGTTGGCGTTATTATAAATCTTGCACCTAAAACTTCCTTCATCTACAAGTGCATGATATACATCTTGCACCCAAAACTTTCGTACTCTACAATTCGTCGCGACTTAGCACTATTGATTTCTTATGCCCCTTGTTCCGTGATATACATGTTTCATACAACACTCTTGTGATATAAATTTTGCACCAAACACTTGCGTCATTTACAATTCGACCCTGGTTATAGCACCTGCCTAGCCGAGAATCCGCGATCTGAAAAGTGGCTAGGCATCGAATGACTAGCGGTTAGTCGGAGTCACGATATAAAAGAACAAAACACCATTCAAATTCGAACATGGTTTACATTTAGACCACAAATAATCTAGTAAGATACATTAATATGGATACATTTTGAATAAACATAAACAAAATCCCTTTAAACTTGAACCTGACTTTCTCGGGCTCCTGGATTTTCCGCGGGTTGATCGATTAGCGGATTGTCAAATCCTCATTTCCAACTATATCTTCACATTAGGAACCCGACCGACGACTGCCCTTTCAACACTTGGCCAAATATCTCATCGCGGCGTCCCAACTTAGCGCTATCGCATTCTTATCCCGCGTGTTCCGTTATATACATCTTACACCCAACACTTCTATCGTATACATTTTGTACCCAACAATTCTGTGATAAAAGATAAACTATAGAAGACGGAAAAGAAGGGTTAATATATTCACATCTGTGAAAGATATCCCATTTGCTCTCAAGATCTTTTATGCATGTTTCTGGAGAAGTTATATACTTATTGCATATACTTGGAAAGAAGTGCTAAGGTGGTGGGCACAGGAATACCCGTGGAAAGCGGTCGGATGGGCTTCAAAACAGGGTGGCAAGGGTTCTTGAGGAGACTTAAGGCCCCCACTGTCAAATTGTATATATCGGAACATTCCAGTGAAAAATGTGTAACACGAAGAGGGTGTTCGTGCCATCCTCAATTGAAATTCATTCTTCTTTCACCAGTGACAACTAAGTGCACAACTTTGCTTATTGGCATTAAAAGCAAATAACGTATTCAACAACGATTTATGAGAGCCCGATCGACCCTCGGGTTGGGGATTGGTCCTATATCGTCACATCATGAGTCTGATCGACCGCAGTTCCTTTCAACACTTAGCCAATTATCTCTCTGTGGGGTTGCGAGTTAGCGCTATCGAATTTTTATGCCCCTTGTTCTGTGATATATGTATTCAACAATGATTTACGAGAGCTCGTCCGACCCTTGGGTTGGCGCTATTATAAATCTTGCACCCAAAAATTCCGTCATCTACATGTGCGTGATATACATCTTGCACCCAAAAATTCCGTACTCTACAATTCGTCGCGACTTAGCACTATCGATTTCTTATGCCCTCTTGTTCTGTGATATACATATTGCACACAACACTTCTGTGATAAACATTTTGCACCAAACACTTCCGTCATTTACAATTCGACCCCGATTCACAAAAAATTCAAACCATTTATCACTCCCTTCAATCCCCGCTACATTTCTGCCCTTTCCAATGCACATTCGTTATGCTTTTACTATCGACTTTTACTATCGACAACTCAACATATAGGTTCGCGCATTGGCATTATGCTTACTAGTAACATCTCAACTCGCGTGTTCGAAAGAGATTGGCACTGCTTTGCTTACTCACAACTCGCCATACAAGTTTTCTTAACAATATTACTCCACTCTTCCCATTTTCCAAAATTTATCTTGTAAGCTACTTTGCAGGGACTACGTTGCCACGCAACACTTGTTCAATATTGAACTACAAAGTACATAACACACATGTCCCAACACCTACAATAACATAGAAATTTCTTTGAAAACTTTCACAACAGGTATTCATACTCTGAATGGTCATGCTTCCAAAAAATTTCTCCCTTGAAAATGCACCAGATAAGGATTTTCTTCCTGGAACATAATGACCATTGGGAATGGTATAAATATAGAAAATGCACAAATGAAGATAAGGATTTTCCTCTTGGGATGCAATGACCATTGGGAACCATATAAATGTGGGATGGATGGTAGAAAATGCAACTATAGAAAATAGGTAGATAAAAGCTATCTTAGCAGTGACTTCTTCTATCTTTGAGAAAAATGTAAGAATACATGACAATGTATAAGTATGCTTTGAATGAAAGTTGAACTCGTAACCTCCCTGCTTATTAAACCGATGCTCTAACCAATTGAGCTACTCAAGTAACCCAATGCAATGTATTTTAAGGTTGGGAATTGTAACAACACAATCCAATTAATCTAACGAGCTACCCATTGAGCTATTCAAGCAACCTAATGCAACATGTTTTAAGGTTGGGAATCGTAACAACATGATCCAATTAGTATAAACAACGACCCACTTATTATCCGAACCAGACGTGGATCGAACTCGACACCTTCTTATTGTATAGTGTCATTTTTATGTTCAATGATGCAAGATTCTCATATTTTCTTCACTGGGTCGAGAATCACATTTTACAATTCAATATGGAAAGATGTGTAATTCTTTTCGTGCTCATTTACAGTTCAAATTGATCCATTTGTAGGCATGATAAATCCGGAGTTAAGATGAATCTATGCTAGTGACTAGAAAACAAATTTACGGAATGTTTCTGATAAAAGAACAGTATTTCTGAAATAAATCCTCTAACCAAAAATAAAATAAGAAAAAAATTAAACAACACGGATCCCAAAATGAATCATCTATAAAATGCGGTGAGCGTGGATCGAACACGCGACCTTCAGATCTTCAGTCTGACGCTCTCCCAACTGAGCTATCCCCGCACGATGAATAGTTGTTAAAGGTACGAAATTACTTGTACAATTAAGTACATAAGCAGATAATGAATATTTTGTAATAGGTTTATCCATATCTTTGGCAATGGGGTTCGTGCTGTGAAACAACACTGAACAATTTTTAAAGCCAAGTTATAAATAACAATCTGGATTTGAAAATAAGAAAAACAGTAAGGCGTGGACGGCAGGATTCGAACATGCGCGGGCAAAGCCCACATGATTTCTAGTCATGCCCGATAACCACTCCGGCACGTCCACATTGATGCATTTTAAAACCTGTCTGTGCAACTAAACTGGACGAGGTTACTTTTGTCATGCTTCTCTGGCACGTCCACCTTGATGCCCCAGTTTTGTCAATTGGACTCATACTAACAAAATTAATCAACAGTTATAATAGGCCTCGAGTTAGTGGATATACCATCTGTTTCTATCTAACCAGCTAAGCGGACAGACCAGGTGTTTTTGGAGTTTTGCAAACAGATAGGGATTAAATAGGTTTTAGTAGTCAAATTACTGCATTCAGCGGTCCTTTCTCCCACAAACAAGGGAGTTTCATACACTAATTTAGTCTCTGGTTTAGTTGTGACTTTAAAGATACTTTATATCTATATAAATGAAAAATGAAATATGAAATATTTTATATTGTAGTAGGTTAAAGATTATATGAAATGAAGATTTTTTCCAGGGATATTTATCTGAAATTCGGCAGAAATTGTTGGATTCATATATTTAAGTGATTATTTCTGTAAAATCGGAGTGCCCTCAAATGTTTTTCAGCTTGTTGAATCCATTTCTGCATTCAGAAATGAGTTCTAAACAACAAAAAATAGTGATTCGTGTAAATTTATATCACCAGATTCCGGCGAAAAAAATCATTTTGTAAAACAGCTAACCAATGCCTTTTATATTACCTTGTTTATATTATCATTATTTTGTCATAAAATTGTAAAAAAAATAGGGAATATATTATCATTATTTAGTCGTAAAATTGTAAAAGGAATGGGGAATTGAGTCCGTTGTTATTGTTTGTGTTTTACTTGACCATGTTATTTATATACCCATCTGATGCCCATTCTATATTAATTAATGAAAGTTAGAGTTGATTTGTTTCCAATATACTCATATGTTATGTGCATGGATTTGTTAAAAAAAATGGAAACACAACCATGAAATGTATTTGACCACCTTGATATGAACATTAGTTTTAATTCTTTGAATGCGTTATAAAAAAATAGAACATAAATATAACTTATAAGTATTTTTATAGTTTCACCAATTCAGCTTAAGATGAACCTTTCTACTCGAGGTTTTTTTACTTGTGATACTTAGGATTCTCTATATAATAATTGAAAATGTAGAACCAAAAATATATCTACAACTAAGATTGAAAGTTATATGTACATGTTTGCATAAGGGAACAATTGAAATAAAAATGACTTTCATTTGATTTGAAATGTGAAATTGATTTTTTAAGCCTAAAACAAATTGTGTACGTTCAAAAATAAAATGAAAGAGGTTTCACATTAACTCTTGAAGTGAATAATACTCTATATTCCATTAATTTGTGTTGTATCTCAGATATAGTCCACCTTTATTCTTATAAAAGAAGTGATGTAAAATTGATTTCTTAAGCCTAAAACAAATTGTGTAGTTTCAAAAATGAAATGAAAGAGGTTTTATAATCGAAGTAACACATCAATTCTTGAAGTGAATAATACTCTATATTTCCATTAATTTGTGTTGTATCTTAGAGATATCCCACCCTTATTCTAATAAAAGAAGTGATTTCAGTTTATAATTTCCACACAGATAAAGGCAATTCATGGTCCCTTTTGATCATCCAAAAGAAGTCAACGAGGAGAGGATCATATTGAGATCAACTTATATGACCATAAGGGAAGCTTCTAACATAACGAATTGTAGGAGTAGAAGTAATGAAGTGGTAAGAAAGAGAACCATTGCAAAGTTGTAGGAGGAAAATTTACCTGATCTTATCCACAACCTCCACACACCTTTAAGTTATTGGTCCAAGGTTTTCAATGGAGATGGTTGAGAAGACTACCATTGGCAAGACAATCATTCAAAGAGAAAGACAACTAGGTTCCACATTGTTGATACAACACTAGATGGTGGGTAGGTGTGTTTCCTCATCACTAGTAGAGCCTTTGAAGGACATAATCCTCACAATCCAATCATGGAACACCATGTGGAATGTCACAAAATGCATACATGTAGAAGAGTGTGTAGGGACCATTCATCGAAATGGAGGATGTAGGTCGAAGATGCGCATTGCTAACTAATAAATTCTTCAACACCAAGCCAAGATGCGTAAGCCATTTGATTAGTGTAGATCAATGAACCATATCCTCCCTCTTAGCATCACTTAGTCCATTTGAAAAATCAATATCAAATTGAAGATTGACATGTGGCACATGTTCCCCCCTTTCATTTAAGATGGAAGAGAATCACCAAACCAATGAAATAATGATACTTAACTAATGACTTATGAACCGAGGACCAATTCGAGTTATGGGGTATGAGATATCGGGGAACATTGAAACCATGTGAATGTGGATTTTGTGGTGCATTTTGTTTGCCCGTGTTCAAAAGGAAGGTCCACATGGAAAAGAAATTCCAAGTCAATGTTATATGGGAAATGGGCGTAAATATTCCAAGAGGTGAGAAGGGAAGTCACCACAATAGAATCAAGAACTTAAGAAAAGAGTCGAATAAAATGGAGTTCATAGAAATAGAAAATCTCAATTTTCACCACTAATTAGAGGACAAAAGGGAGTGCTAGCCACATAAGAAGTTATGAACAAAATTAGGTGAGACGAACTAGGCTCAAAACAATTAAGGTTCATACACATCAAGAAAGGAATGGTCAATAAACCCACTCATGGGAGCCTCCTCTAGTGAAACATGTGAAATGTTGTAATCAAAATGAAAATACTCCCAATTGAACCTTGGTGAGAAAAGGGGTTGCATGGAGATCTCATGAATCAAAATTGTCAACGAAAACATGGAAGAAAGAATTGTTGGTGGAGTTCACACATGAGAAGGGAAATTCATAAAAGAATAGAAATGAGAGGTACTCTTCAATTTTTGTAGGTCTAGGAGAGAAACAGGAAATTTAGATATGAGGGAAAAATATCCTACCCACGTCTAGAACAAAGAACTCGTCACTCTTGTATATGGGTTTGTTATTCTCCACACATGCATTTATCTTCTTATGTTAGTCATCTTTCTTCTCTTCCGTGCATCTTTGAGTTATAAAGATCATTAAAATGTTTGGGGGGGGATTATCAACAACATTTACTGGAGACTTCTATTTTTGTTTCTTATGGTCTTGCATTTGGAAGAAGGTTTATTGAGATATGTTAATGGTAGCATTTATGTTTTTCCTCTGTATGAGGTCCATAAAGGAGGAATGGATATTGATGTTTATTGATAGTTTAATGGATATTTCCAAGCCATTTTTTTTCTACCAATGGTTTTTATGATTCATTAATATGGTTGAATTATTGGCTTTCCTAGTAGTGAATCCTAATATTTTCAAACCGATGAATGAATGGTACTTCCAACACTCTTAGGAATTCATAGATATCAATTTACTAATCTATATATGTGTGAGGATTCAATGTTAGCTTCCTCATGATTTTATGCAATTTGTGTGTGGATAAAATAGTGAATCTGGGTAACACTTTCATGAGAATCGGGTCACAAAAATTTCAAATGACATGTTTTTGGTCAAACTCTTAAATTTTTCGATCGAAAAATAGTTCGTCTGAACTCTTTTTTCGATCAAAAGTTAAATCTAACGGAAACCCTAAAAATCTAACATAAATTTTAAATATAACAACATTTTTTCGTGAAAACTAACTTTCGGCTGAAAATATATGTTTCCATCATCCTCAAAATGGGGTTCCCACCATTTATTGGAGTATGCTCTTATTTGTAGCACTCATTGCTAGATTTATTTTAGGGGTTTGTAATTTTTACAAAGTTTTCTACTTTAAATTGCAAAAACTAAAATGTGGTAATTAATTCTTAGTATTAGGACCAAGTTAAAAGAAAAAAGGAAATGAAACACAATGCTAGATAAATCCAAAATTAGGACCAGTCGGTGTAATATTCTAATATTGAGCCCCAGTTGTAATTGTGAATGTAAATATGTTTTGTAGGCTAGTAAGCCAAGTGATTATAAGCTATGAGGCTTATGTGATGAATAGGCCAGAGAGCTTAGATGCTAAAGGCCAATGAGCCTATTTTTGTATATGTAAATACTCATATCATTAATATAAATACATCATTGCATGTAGTCCGACCACGATAAAAGAGAATGGGGGACTAATCTCCACTAGGTAGGGAAAGGAAAGGGGCTCAGAGGCTAGGAAAAAGGGCTAATCTTGAGGGCTTATCTCTAAGGGAATATTATAATATATTTCCTAAAAGACTAAGGTTTGGGAAATAACTCATGTTATCCTAAGTTCCTTTGGGAAAAGGTGTTGGATCATGTTGTCATTGATGCCAATGGTTTGATTATTTGGGAGATTGTTGGATCATATGTCATTGATGCAAATGGTTTGGTTTGATTGATGTCAAGTAATTGATTGATTGATGATTAATGAACAATGTATATGCATTGATGAGAATGATAGATGTCCAAGTGGAAACCAATTGATAAAGATGGATCATTGATATGATGCCCTTGATGAGAATGATAGATGTCCAAATGGAAACCAATTGATAAAGATGGATCATTGATATGATGCATTGATGAAAATGGATCAATGAGTTGTCATTGATACATGATGCATAGTTGATACATATGATGTAATGGTGAATTGATGCAAAGATGAATCATTATTGTCTTATCATGGTTGATAAGGTGCACAAATGGATGAACTCCAAAGTGGTCCCCTTATGGCAAAAGCCCTCACGAGAAGACGCTTTACGGATTGAGTTATCCTAGAAAAACGGTTGGAGGACCCATGCTTGCATGTGGATTAATGAGATGAAGATCAATGAAGTTGTTGGTGAAACTATCCTATATGGATAGTGCTTGACATGTCGTTTCCGGTGGTATGTGGAATGTCACATAACTCCTCACGGTTTGAGAGTTATGGCTCTACGAAGTTGAAGGACCCCCATATGATGGCTTGAAGCCCCAAAAGGTCAAAGAAGTCAAAGTGCTTGAAAAGAAGAAATCATTATTTAAATGATAAAGTAAAG
>JASDQU010107442.1:71421-86926 GCA_032191745.1 Picea mariana | reverse complement strand
TGAGTAAGCTCTCACGCGACAGAGGGACGAAATGATGAAGAATTTTTCCCACATCCTTCAATGCCTCTCAATAGTAACAGGAACATTTTCATCAAGCGACCACTTTGGAGGCACCTTGCCTTTAAAGGTAGAGGTTAATTTTGATATTCCCATATTTGAAGGTCAAATAGATAAAGATGCCCTAGATAAATGGTTAAATCTGCTAGAAGGTTATTTCTCATTTCATAATTTTTTTACAAAGGAAAAGATCACCTTCGCACTCCTTAAGGCTCTCCCCCATGTCAAACATTGGTGGGAAACTTATTGGGAGAAAAGTTCCATAGAGGAGTCTGGAATATATGGGGCTCAACCCACATGGGATTTTTTTGTGGATGTGGTAAAGGAACAATATTACCATGTTGGCAACTATGAGGACCAGTACATGATATGGACCACACTGCAACAAGAGAAGGGCCAAGCAATTCCGGAGTTCACCAATACCTTCCATATGTTGCGCACCAAGCTGGGTATCAAAGACTCTGAGCAAAATTTGGTTCTGAAATACCGTGGGGCTCTACACAGATACATCTAGACTGAAATGTATTTTCTAGACATCTCATCACTCGATGCTGCTTATCGATATGTTGTTAAAAATGAGCAGAAATTTAGGCACCAGAACAAACAGTAATTCGGGTTTGTAAATTCACAACAACCAAAGTATGAAAAAGACATCCCTAACAAATAGTCTCCCAAAAACCAATCCAAGCCATAGGAAAAGAATGGTCACGGGAAGACAAAGAAGGACACTGGAAAATGGTGCGATTTCCACAAAAGCCCTAGAACAACACCAATGAATGTCGCTCAAAACAGTCATTGGTGGCTGAGATCAAAGACAAGGAGCCAAACCCTAATTCAGAATTTGATTATGAAAATATTGGTAAAGGACAAATCATCGACGCAGACCCCATTGCTATTGTCGCGACCACAACAATTCAACTAGAAGAACCAACATATTCAGAAGAGGGGGAGCACCTTTTTCATTCACAGATGTGGGTGAAGKGGACCCCACTGAATTTTATTGTTGACAGTGGAAGCCAGAAGAACCCCGTCTCARCAGAGGTTGTCAAACAGTTRGGATTGTCGACAACACCACACYCGCAACCACACAGCATCGAGTAGCATCGCCAACGAYGAGATCTTCGTGTCAGAGAGTAGTGTCGATTGTCATACGGCATCCAACCCTTCAAGGATGAGGTATTATGTGATGTTGCCCCACTAGATGTTTTTGTTGTTCTCTTGGGCGAGCTATATATGTGGAAACTCCATGCTATCTATGAGTCTCGACCCTGTAGTGTCATTGTTACTCTAGGGCGTCATCTTTACAGGATACCAGAGGCAGTTCCAACTACTGCCCCACCTAAATAGTGTCGTGAGGTAGTATCTCATACTACAAAATTCATATTCTCCACAATCTATTCAAAAGGGGAACAAAAGGATAGTACAACCACTACAGCCTTGGCCCAAACACCTTCTATCCACTAGAAGAAGGTCGACAAGGTTGCAGCAAAGCACAAAGATTATTTCTACACATAGTCATCTCATGTAGCCAGAATATTTAAAAAGGTCCAACGCTTACAGTCACAGGTTCGTGACGACCTTCAACAAACCAAGCAGCGCCACAAGGCAAGCAGTTCACCAAGATTTAGATTTAGCAATCACTTTCCCCTCTCCCCCAGAAAATCAACACAATGGAGACCACTGCTTCCTAAGGAGGGAGGATTGATTTAGGTGGATATCGGTGGCCACCCACCTTCTCTAACTAGCCTAAAACATGTTTCTAGAAATTTTGGTAATTCACTATTTTTAGCAGTTTTTAACTTCCGGGGCCATTTTGAGGCCCTAAATGATGTTTTTTGAGAAAATGGGGAGCAACATGGATAGTAGATCGATGTCTATCACCCAAAAGTTTTAGTTCTCAGATAGATATTTCCAACGAGCTATCAAGCACCCCAAACAGAGATCGTATGCAAAAGTTACGCCCTTGGAAGTTGACGCATCAACTACCACCATCGGGGCCCACAAACCTTTTGGCTTTTCATTTTTTGGGGTTAGGGTTTTGGATTTTACTTATGTTAAAAAGGCCCTTAGAGCCTCATTGTAATAATCTTCTCACATATGCGAGTAGCCATCACATCTCTTCTCAGAGATAAGCTACCACCATTCTAGCAAGTCTTTCACTCTATATTTAACAGTCTTTGTACATTTATTTCATTAAGAGAAATCATGTATTAATGTATACCTGTGACTCTTGTTTTTTCCGCTATATCTCAGTTATGTTTTTGTCTCTCTTACAATATCTCTAAATACTTTTGCGTTATATATCCGCTCTCATTTCGTACCAAAAATAATCTGGATCAGTGGTATCAGAGCAGGCTGCTCTTGATCATTTTCGGTTCATGTCCCCGACGAGGTTTGAGTATAGAAAGTTGCATCTCGAGCTTGTATCTCTTGAGGACAATCACTCTTGCACACCCAAGAAACCCTCAATTGTGGAAGAAAATAAAAATGACGGAGTAGACGATCCTATTAGTTTGTTGCTTGAGGAATCTCTCAAGCGACAGAGGTACGAAATGATGGAGAATTTTTCCCACATCCTTCAACACCTCTCAATAGCATCGGGCACATCTTCATCAAGCGGCCACTTTGGAGGCACCTCGCCCTTCAAGGCATAGGTTGATTTTGATATTCCTGTATTTGAAGGTCAAATAGATGTAGATGCCCTAGATAAATGGTTAAATCTGCTAGAAGGTTATTTTTCTGTTCAGAAATTTTCCGACAAGGAAAATATCACCTTCACACTCCTTAAGGATCTTCCCCATGTCAAACATTAGTGGGAAACTTACTGGGAGCAAAGTTCCATAGAGGAGTCTGGAATATAAAGGGCCGAGCCCACTTGGGATTTTTTTGTAGATGCGGTAAAGGAACAATATTACCCTATTGGAAACTATGAGGACCAGTACATGAGATGGACCACACTATGGCAAGAGAAGGGCCAAGCAGTTCCGTAGTTCACCAATACCTTCCATACCTTGCGCACCTAGCTGGGTATCAAAGACTCCGAGCGACATTTGGTTCTGAAATACCGTGGGGATGTACATAGATACATCCAGACTGAAATGCATTTTCTGGACATCTCATCACTCGGTGCTACTTATCGATATGCTGTGAAAATTGAGAAGAAATTTAAGCACCAGAAAAAATGAGAATTTGGGTCTGTAAATCCACAAAAACCAAAGTATGACAAAGACAACCCTAATAAACAGTCTCCCAAAAACCAATCCAAGCCACAGGAAAAGAAGGGTCACAAGAAGACAAAGAAGGACACCGAAAAATGGTGTGATTTCCAAAAAATACCCTAGCACAACACAAATGAATGTCGCTCAAAACAGTCATTGGTGGTTGAGATCAAAGACAAGGGTCCAAACCTTGATTCAGAATCTGATTCTGAAAATACTGGTAAAAGACAGATTATCGACACAGACCCCACTGCTATTGTCATCACCACAACAATTCAACCAGAAGAACCAACATATTCAGAGGTTGGAGAGCACCTTTTTCATTCACAGATGTGGGTGAAGGGGACCCCACTGAATTTTATTGTTGATAACAAAAGCCAGAAGAACCTCATCTCAACATAGGTCATCAAATAGTTGGGATCATCGACAACACCACACCCACAACCACACAGTATCAGGTGGCATCACCAAGGAGGAGATCTTTGTGTCAACAAGCAGTATCGATTGTCAAATGGAATCCAACCCTTCAAGGATGAGGTATTATGTGATGTTGCTCCAGTAGATGTTTTTTATGTTCTTTTGGGCCAGCCATATATGTGGAAATGCCATGTTATCTATGAGTCTCTACCCCATAGTGTCATTGTTACTGTGGGGGGCCATCTCTACAGGATACCAGAGGTAGTTCCAACTACTGCCCCACATAAAAAGTGCCAAAACATAGTATCTCATACTACAAAATTCATCTTCTCCACAATCTATTCAAAAGAGGAACAAACGGATACTGCAACCACTACAGCCTCGGCCCAAGCACTTTCTATCCACCATAAGCAGGTCGACAAGGTTGTAGGAAAGCACAAAGATTCCTTCTACACACAGTCATCTCATGTAGCAAGACTGGTTAAAAAGGACCAACCCTTCCAGCCACAGGTTCATGACGAGCTTCAGTAAACCAAGTAGCGCGACAGTTCCAACAAGGCAAGTAGCTCACCAAGATTCAGATTCAACAATCGCTTTCCCCTCTCCTCTTGGAACTCAACGCAAAGATTACCATTGCTTCCTAAGGAGGAGGGATTGCTGCAGGTGGATATTGGTGGCCACCCACCTTCTCCAACTAGCCCAAAACATGTTTCTGGCAATTTTGATAATTTTCTATTTTTAGCAGTTTTTAACTTACGGGGCCATTTTGAGGCCCTAAACAATGTTTTTTGAGAAAATGGGATGCAACATGGATCATTGATCGATGTTTCTTACCCAAAAGTTGTAGCTCTCGGATAGATATTTCCAACAAGATATCAAGCGCCCCAAACGGAGATCGTATGGAAAAGTTATGCTTTTGGGAAGTTGACGTATCAACTACCCCCATCGGGGCCCACAAACCTTTTGGCTTTTCATCTTCCAGGGTAAGGGTTTTGGATTTTACTTATGTTAAAAAGGCCCTTAGAGCCACATTGTAATCATCTTCTCATGGATGCGAGTAGCCGTCACATCTCTTCTCAGAGATAAGCTACCACCATTCTAGCGAGTCTTTTAGTCTATATTTTTCAGTCTTTGTACATTTATTTCATTAATAGAAATTGTGTATTACTGTATATTTGTGACTCTTGTTATTTTCGCTATATCTCGGTTATATTGTTGTCTCTCTTGCAATATCTATGAATATTTCTATCTTATATCTCCGCTCTCATTTCATACTGAAAATAATCTGGATCAGTGGTATCAGAGTAGGTTTCTCTTGATCATTTTCAGTGCATGTCCCCGACGATGTCTGAGTATAGAAAGTTGGGTCTCGAGCTTTCCTCTCTTGAGGAGAATCTCTCTCGCACACCTAAGAAACCCTCAATAGTGGAAGAAAATAAAAAATGATGAAGTAGACGATCCTATTAGTTTGTTGCTTGAGCAAGCTCTCACACAACAGAGGGACGAAATGATGGAGAATTTTTCCCACATCCTTCAATGCCTCTCAATAGAATCAAGAACATCTTCATCAAGTGGCCACTTTGGAGGCACCTCACCTTTCAAGGTACAGGTTAATTTTGATATTCCCGTATTTGAAGTTCAAATAGTTGTAGATTCCCTAGATAAATGGTTAAATCTGCTAGAAGGTTATTTCTCTGTTCATAATTTTTTTGACAAGGAAAAGATCACCTTCGCACTCCTCAAGGCTCTCCCCCATGTCAAACATTGGTGGGAAAATTACTGGGAGCAAAGTTCCATAGAGGAGTCTGGAATATATAGGGCTGAGCCCACTTGGGATTTTTTTGTGGATGCGGTAAAATAACAATATTATCTTGTTGGAAACTATGAGGTCTAGTACATGAGATCGACCACACTCTGGGAAGAGAAGGTACAAGCAGTTCCAGAGTTCAACAATACCTTCCATACCTTGTGCACCAAGCTTGGTATCAAAGACTCTTAGGGACATTTGGTTCTAAAATACCATGGAGCTAAACATAGATACATCTAGACTGAAATGGATTTTCTAGACATCTCATCACTCGGTACTTCTTATCGATATGATGTTAAAATCGAACAGAAATTTAAGCACCAGAACTTACAGGAATTCGGGTCTGTAAATCCACAACAACCAAAGTATGACAAACACAACCCTAACAAATAGTCTCCTGAAAACCAATCCAAGCTACAGGAAAAGAAGGGTCATGGGAAGACAAAGAAGTACACCGGAAAATGGTGCGATTTCCAAAAAATCCCGTGGCACAACACCAATGAATGTCACTCAAAACATTCATTGGTGGCTGAGATCAAAGATAATGAGCCAAACACTGATTCAAAATCTGATTCTTAAAATATTGGTAAAAGACAGATCACCGACACAGACCCCACTGCTATTTTCATGACCACAACAATTCAACTAGAAGAACCAACATATTCAGAAGAGGGGAAGCGCCTTTTTCATTCATAGATGTGGGTGAAGGGGACCCCATTGAATTTTATTTTTGATAGCAGAAGCCAGAATAACCTCATCTCATTGGAGGTCATCAAACAATTGGGATTGTCGACAACACCACACCCGCAACCACATAGCATCGGTTGGCGTTGCCAACAATGAGATCTTCGTGTTAGCAAGAAGTGTCGATTGTCATATGGAATACAACCCTTCAAGGATGAGGTATTATGTGATGTTGCCCCAGTATATGTTTTTCATGTTCTCTTGGGCGATCCATATATGTGGAAACACCATGCTATTTATGAGTCTTCACCTTGTAGTGTCATTGTTACTTTGGGGGGTCATCTCTAAAGGATACCAGTGGTAGTTCCAACTATTGCCCCACCTAAAAAGGGCCACAAGTTAGTATCTCATACTACAAAATTCATCTTCTCAACAATCTTTTAAAAAGGGGAACAAAAGGATACTGGAACCACTACAGCCTTGATCCAAGCACCTTCTATCCACTAGAAGTAGGTCAACAAGGTTGTAGAAAATCACAAAGATTCCTTCTGCACAAAGTCATCTCTTGTAGCTAGACTGGTTAAAAAGGTCCAACCCTTCCAGCCAGAGGTTCATGACGACCTTCAACAAACCAAGCAGCGCAATGGTTCCAACAAGGCAAGCAACTCACCAAGATTTATATTTAGCAATCACTTTCTCCTGTCCCTCGGGAACTCAACGCAATGGAGACCATTGCTTCCTAAGGAGGGAGGATTGATCCACGTGGATATCGGTGGTCAACCACCTTGTCCAACTGACCCAAAACATGTTTCTGGCAATTTTGGTAATTTACTATTTTTAGCAGTTTTAAACTTCTGGGGCCATTTTGAGGCCCTAAATGATGTTTTTTGAGAAAACAGGGAGCAACATGGATCATAGATGGATGTTGCTCACCCAAAAGTTGGATTTCTCAGATAGATATTTCCAATGAGCTATCAAGTGCCCCAAACAGAGATCATATGAAAAAGTTACTCCCCTGGGAAGTTGACGTATCAACTACCCCCATCAGGGCCCACAAACCTTTTGGATTTTCATCTTTCAGGGTCAGGGTTTTGGATTTTACTTATGTTAAAAAGGCCTGTAGAGCCTCATTGTAATCATCTTCTCATAGATGTGAGTAGCTGTCACATCTCCTCTCAGAGATAAGCTACCGCCATTCTAGTGAGTCTTTCACTCTGTATTTTACAGTCTCTGTACATTTATTTCATTAATAGAAATCGTGTATTACTGTATATCTATGACTCTGGTTATTTCTGCTATATCTCAGTTATATTGTTGTCTCTCTTGCAATATCTCTGTATGTTTCTGTGTTATATCTCCTCTCTCATTTCATACCAAAAATAATCCAGATCAGTGGTATCAGAGCAGGTTGCAGAGCATTGGGTCTCGAGCTTGTCTCTCTTGAGGACAATTGATCTCGTGCACCTACAAAACCCTCAATGGAAGAAGAAAATAAAAACAACAGAGTAGACGATCCTATAAGTTTGTTTCTTGAGCAAGCTCTCATGCGACAGAGGGACGAAATAATGGAGAATTTTTCCCACATCCTTCAATGCCTCTCAATAGCATCAGACACATCTTCATCAAGCAGCCACTTTGGAGGCACCTCACCTTTCAAGGTACAGGTTAATTTTAATATTCCTGTATTTGAAGGTCAAATAGATGCAAATGCATTAGATAAATGGTTAAATATGCTAATAGGTTATTTCTCTATTCATAACTTTTTCGACAAGGAAAAAATCACCTTCGCACTCCTTAATGCTCTCCCCCATGTAAAACATTGGTGGGAAACTTACTAGGAGAAAATTCCACAGAGGAGTCTGGAATATATGGGGCCGATCCCACTTTCGAGTTTTTTATGGATGCGGTAAAGGAATAATATTACCCTATTGGAAACTATGAGGACCAGTACATGAGATATACCACACTGCAGCAAGAGAAGGGCCAAGCTGGGTATCAAAGAGTCCAAGCGAAATTTGGTTCTAAAATACCGTGGGGCTCTACAAAGATACATCCAGACTGAAATGGATTTTCTGGATATCTCATCACTCAGTGCTGCTTATCGATATGTTGTTAAAATCGAGCAGAAATTTAAGCACCAGAACAAACGAGAATTTGGGTCTGTAAATTCACAACAACCAAAGTATGACAAAGACAACCCTAACAAACAGTCTCCCAAAAACCAATCCAAGCCATAGGAAGAGAAGGGTCACGGGAAGACAAAGGACACTGGAAAATGGTGTGATTTCCACAAAATCCCATGGCACATGATCGATGATTGTCGCTCAAAACAGTCATTGGTGTTTGAGATCAAAGACGAGGAGCCAAACCCTAATTCAGAATCTGATTCTAAAAATACTGGTAAAAGATAGATCATCGACACAGATACCACTGCTATTGTCGTGACTAGAACAATTCAACTAGAAGAACCAACATATTCATAAGAGGGGGAGCACCCTTTTCATTCACAAATGTTGATGAAGGGGCTCCACTAAATTTTATTGTTGATACCGAAAGCTAGAAGAACCTCATCTCAACAGAGGTCGTCAAACAATTGGGATTGTCGACAACACCACACCCGCAACCATACAACATCGGGTGGCTTTGCCAAGGACGAGATCTTCGTGTCAACCAGCAGTTTCAATTTTCATACGGCATCCAACCCTTCAAGGATGAGGTATTATGTGGTGTTTCCCCACTAGATGTTTGTGATGTTCTCTTGGGCAAGCCATATATGTGGAAATACCATCCTATCTATGAGTCTTGACCCTATAGTGTCATTGCTACTATGGGGGGTCATCTATACATGATACGATAGGTAGTTCCAACTACTGCCCCACCTAAATAGTGCCGCAAGGTAGTATCTCATACTAGAAAATTCATCTTCTCCACAATCTGTTCAAAAGGGGAACAAAAGGATACTACAACCACTACAGCCTCGGCCCAAGCACCTTCTATCCACCAGAAGCAGGTCGACAAGGTTGCAGTAAAGAAAAAAGATTCCTTCTACACACAGTCATCTCATGTAGCCAGATTGGTTAAGAAGGTCCAACCCTTCCAGCCACAGGTTCATGACGAACTTCAACAAACCAGGCAACGCGACGGTTCCAACAAAGCAAGCAACTCACCAAGATTTGGATTCATCAATTGCTTTCTCCTCTTCTCTGGGAACTCAACAAAATTGAGACCATTTCTTCCTAACGAGGGAGGATTGATCTATTTGGGTATCAGTGGCCACCCCCCTTTTGCAACTGGCCCAAAACATGTTTCTGGCAATTTTGGTAATTCACTATTTTAGCAGTTTTTAACTTCCGGGGCCATTTTGAGGCCCTATATGATGTTTTTTGATAAAATGGGGAGCATCATGGATCATTGATTGATGGGGCTCACCCAGAAGTTGTACTTCTTGGATACATATTTCCAATGAGCTATCAAGCAACCCAAACAGAGATCGTATGCAAATGTTACGCTCCTGGGAAGTTGACATATCAACTAACCCCATCAGGGCCCACAAACCTTTTGGATTTTCATCTTCTAGGGTTAGGTTTTTGGATTTTACTTATGTTAAAAAGGCCCCTAGAGCCTCATTGTAATCATATTCTCACAGATGTGAGTATCCATCACATCTCTTCTCAGAGATAAGATACCACCATTCTAGCGAGTCTTTCACTCTGTATTTTACAGTCTCTGTACATTTATTTCATTAATAGAAGTCATGTATTACTATATATCTATGAATCTTGTTATTTTTGCTATATCTCAGTTATATTGTTGTCACTCTTTCAATATCTCTGAGTATTTATGTGTTATATCTCTGCTCTCATTTCATACCGAAAATAGTCCAGATCAATGGTATCAGAGCAGACTTCTCTTGACCATTGTCAGTGCATGTCCCCGACGAGGTCTAAGTATAGAAAGTTGGGTCTCGAGCTTGTCTCTCTTGAGGAAAATCGCTCTCACACACCCAAGAAACCCTCAATGGTGGAAGAAAATAAAAACGATGGAGTAGATGATTCTATCAGTTTCTTTCTTGAGCAAGCTCTCACGCGATAGAGGGATGAAATGATGCAGAAATTTTCCCACATCCTTGAACGCCTCTCAATAGCATTAGACAGATCTTCATCAAGCTACCACTTTGGAGGCACCTCTCCTTTCAAGGTACAGGTTAATTTTGATATTCCCATATTTGAAGGACAAATAGATGCATATGCCCTAGATAAATGGTTAAATCTTCTAGAAGGTTATTTCTTTGATCATAATTTTTCCAACAAAGAAAATATCACCTTCGCACTCCTTAAGGCTCTCCCCCATATCAAACATTGGTGGGAAACTTACTGGGAGCAAAGTTCCACAGAGGAGTCTGGAATATATGGGGTCGAGCCCACTTGGGAGTTTTTTGTGGATGCGATAAAGGAACAATATTACCCTATTGGCAACTGTGAGGACCAGTACATGAGATGGACCACATTGTGGCAAGAGAAGGACTAAGAAGTTCCGAAGTTCACCAATACCTTCCATACCTTGCGCACCAAGATGGGTATCAGAGACTCCAAGCGACATTTGGTTCTGAAATACCGTGAAGCTCTACACATATACATCCAGACTGAAATAGATTTTCTGAACATCTCATCAGTTGGTGCTTCTTATCGATATGTTGTTAAAATTCAGCAGAAATTTAAGCACTAGAACAAGCAGGAATTCAGGTCTGTAAATCCACAACAACCAAAGTATGACAAAGAAATCCCTAACAAACAGTCTCACGAAAACCAATCCAAGCCACAGGAAAAGAAGGGTCATAGGAAGACAAAGAAGGACACCAGAAAATGGTGTGATTTCCACAAAATCCCTTGGCACAACATCGATGAATGTCGCTCAAAACAATCATTGGTGGATGAGATCAAAGACAAGGATACAAACCTTAATTTTGAAAAACTGGTAAAAGACAGATCATCAATGTAGACCCCACTGCTATTGTTGTGACCACAACAATTCAACCAGAAGAACCAACATATTCAGAAGAGGGGGAGCGCCTTTTTCATTCACAGATGTGGGTGAAGAGGACTCCAGTGAATTTTATTGTTGATAGCGAAAGCCATAAGAAACTCATCTCAATAGAGGTTGTCAAACAGTTGGGATTGTCGACAACACCCCACCAACAACCATACAACATTAAATGGCTTCACTAAGGACGATATCTTCGTGTCATCCAACAGTGTTAATTGTCATACGACATCCCACCTTTCAAGGATGAGGTATTATGTGATGTTGCCCCACTAGATGTTTGTGATGTTCTCTTGGGCCAGCCATATATGTAGAAATGCCATGTTATCTATGAGTCTCGACCCTGTAGTGTCATTGCTACTATGGGCGGTCATCTCTACAGGATACGAAAGGTAGTTCCAACTACTACCCCACCTAAACAGTGTCGCAAGGTAGTATCTCATACTAAAAAATTTATCTTCTCCACAATCTATTCAAAAGGGGAACAAAAGGATGCTACAACCACTACAGCCTCGACCCAAGCACCTTCTATCCACCAGAATCAAGTTGACAAAGTTGTATCAAAGCACAAAGATTCCTTCTGCACATAGTCATCTCATGTAGCCATAATGGTTAAAAAGGTCCAACCCTTCTAGCCACAGGTTCGTGACGACCTTCAACAAACCAAGCAGTGGGACGGTTCCAACAAGGCAAGCAACTCACCAAGATTCTAATTCATTAGTCACTTTCACCTCTCCCCTCAGAAATCAACGCAATGGAGACCATTTCTTCCTAAAGAGGGAGGATTGATCGAGGTGGATATCGGTGGCCACACACCTTCTCCAACCAGCCCAAAACATGTTTCTGGGGCCATTTTGAGGCCCTAAATGATGTTTTTTGAGAAAACGTAGAACAACATGGATCATTGGTTGATGTTTCTCAGCCAAAAGTTGTAGTTCTCAGATAGGTCTTACCAACGAGCTATCAAGCACCCCAAATGGAGATCGTATGCAAAAGTTATGCCTCTGGGAAGTTGATGTATCAACTACCCCCATCGCGGCCCACAAACCTTTTGGATTTTCATCTTCCAGGGTTAGGGTTTTGGATTTTACTTATGTTAAAAAGGCCCTTAGAGACTCATTGTAATCATCTTCTCATAGATGCGAGTAGCCATCACATCTCTTCTCAGAGATAAGCTACCACCATTCTAGCGAGTCTTTCACTCTGTATTTTACAGTCTTTGTACATTTATTTCATTAATAGAAATCATGTATTACTCTATATCTGTGACTCTTCTTATTTCTTCTATATATCGGTTATATTGTTGTCTCTCTTGCAATATCTCTGAATATTTCTGTTTTATATCTCTGCTCTCATTTCGTACGAAAAATAATCTGGATCAGTGGTATCAGAGCAGACTACTCTTGATCATTTTCAGTGCATGTCCCCGATGAGGTCTGAGTATAGCAAGTTGGGTATTGAGCTTGTCTCTCTTGAGAACAATCACTCTCACACACCCAAGAAACCCTCAACGGTGAAAGAAAATAAAAATGACGGAGTAGACAATCCTATTAGTTTGTTGCTTGAGCAAGCTCTCATGCGACAGAGGGACGAAATAATGGAGAATTTTTCCCACGTGCTTCAATTCCTCTCAATACCATCATGCACATATTCATCAAGTGGCCACTTTGGAGGCACCTCGCCTTTCAAGGTATAGATTAGTTTTGATATTCCTGTATTTGAAGGTCAAATAGATGTAGATGCCCTAGATAAATGGTTAAATCTGCTAGAAGGTTATTTCTCTGTTCACAATATTTCCGACAAGGAAAAGATCACCTTCGCACTCCTTAAGGCTCTCCCCCATGTCAAACATTGGTGGGAAACTTACTGGGAGCAAAGTTCCACAGAGGAGTCTGGAATATATAGGGTTGAGCCGACTCTAGATTTTTTTGTGGATGCGGTAAAGGAACAATATTACCCTATTGGCAACTATGAGAACCAGTACATGAGATGGACTACACTGCAGCAAGAGAAGGGCCAAGGAGTTTTGGAGTTCACCAGTACCTTCCATACCTTGTGCACCAATCTGGTATCAAAGACTCCGAGTGACATTTGGTTCTGAACTATCGTGGGCCTCTACATAGATACATCCAGACTGAAATGGATTTTTTGGACATCTCATCACTCAGTGCTGCTTATCGATATGTTGTTAAAATTGAGAAGAAATTTAAGCACTAGAACAAACAGGAATTTAGGTCTGTAAATCCAAAAGAACCAAAGTATGACAAAGAAATCCCTAACAAATAGTCTCCCGAAAACCAATTCAAGCCACAGGAAAAGAAAGGTCACGGCAAGAAGGAAACCGAAAAATGGTGCGATTTTCACAAAATCCAATGGCACAACACTGATGTATGTCACTCAAAACAATCATTGGTGGCTGAGATCAAAGACAAGGAGCCAAACCTTGATTCTAAATCTGATTCTGAAAATACTGGTAAAAGATAGATAATCGACGCAGACCCCACTGCTATTGTCGCTACCACAACAATTCAACCAGAAGAACCAACATATTTAGAAGAGGGGGAGTACCTTTTTCATTCACAGATGTGGGTGAAGGTGACCCCACTGAATTTTATTGTTAATAGTGGAAGCCAAAAGAACCTCATCTCAATAGAGGTCATCAAATAGTTTGGATTGTCGAGAACACCACACTCTCAACCATACAACATCGGGTGGCATCGCCAAGGATGATATCTTTGTGTTAGCCAGCAATGTTGATTTTCATACAGCATCCAACCCTTCAAGGATGTGGTATTATGTGATGCTGCCCCATTAGACGTTTTTGATGTTCTCTTGGGCCAACTATATATGTGGAAACGCCATGCTATCTATGAGTCTCGACCTTGTAGTGTCATTGTTACTGTGGGGTTTCATTTGTATAAGATACTAAAGGTAGTTTCAACTACTGCCCCACCTAAACAATGCCGCAAGGTAGTATCTCATACTACAAAATTCATCTTCTCCACAATTTGTTCAAAAGGGGAACAAAAGGATACTACAAACACTACAGCCTTGGCCCAAGCACCTTCTATCCACCAGAAGTAGGTTGACAAGGTTGCAGCAAAGGAAAAATATTCCTTCTGCACACAGTCATCTCATGTAGCCAGACCAATTAAAAGGGTCTAACCCTTCCATCCATAGGTTCATGACAACCTTCAATAAACCAAGCAGCGTGATGGTTCCAACAAGGCAAGCAACTCACCAAGATTCATATTCAACAATCGCTTTCCCCTCTCCCCTAATAACTCAATGCAATGGAGAACATTTCTTCCTAAGGAGGGAGGATTGATCCAAGTGGATATCGGTGGCCACCCACCTTCTTCAACTAGGCCAAAACATGTTTCTGACAATTTTGGTAATTTACTACTTTTAGCAGTTTTTAACTTCTATGGCCATTTTGAGGCCCTAAACGATGCTTGCTGTGAACATGGGGAGAAACATGGATCGTTGATCAATGTTTCTGACCTAAAAGTTGTAGTTCTCGGATAGATATCTCCAACGAGCTATCAAGTGCTCCAAATGGAGATCATATGCAAAAGTTGCACCCCTAGGAAGTTGACGTATGAACTACCCTCATCGGGGCCCACAAACCTTTTGGCTTTTCATATTTCGAGGTTAGGGTTTTGGATTTTACTTATGTTAAAAAGACTCTTAGATCCTCATTGTAATCATCTTCTCACGGATGCGAGTAGCCGTGACATCTCTTCTCAGAGACAAGCTACCACCATTCTAGCAAGTCTTTCACTCTGTATTTTATAGTCTCTGTACATTTATTTCATTAATAGAAATCGTGTATTACTGTATACCTGTGACTCTTGTTATTTACGCTATATCTCGGTTATATTGTTGTCTCTCTTGCAATATCTCTAAATATTTATGTGTTATATCTCCGCTCTCAATTCGTTCCGAAAATAATTCGGATCAATGGTATTAGAGCAGGCTGCTCTTGATCATTTTTAGTGCATGTCATGATGAGGTCTTAGTATAGCAATTTGGGTCTCGAGCTTGTCTCTCTTGAGGAATATCTCTCTCGCACAACCAAGAAACCCTCAATGGCGGAAGAAAATAAAAATGATGGAGTAGACGATCCTATCAGTTTGTTGCTTGAACAAGCTCTCACGTGACAGAGGGACGAAATGATGGATTTTTTTCCCACATCCTTCAACGCCTCTCAATAGCATCAAGCACATATTCATCAAGAGGCCACTTTGGAGGCACCTCACCTTTCAAGGTACATGTTAGT
>JASDQU010107441.1:103547-121294 GCA_032191745.1 Picea mariana | reverse complement strand
ATTTATGTCCCTACGCATTTCTTCACCTTCATCAAGAGTCCAATTAGGATTTTCTGGAGGCTTATTTGGTGTAGGAGGTCCCTTTTTGGGTGGCATGTTGGCCAAATATCACTTTTGAGTCTTGATTTTGAGGTGGTTCTGCTAGACAATATTTATTCTGTTATGTCTCCCGATTTTTGGACCTTCTGGGTATGAAACTTTCCTTTAGATAGTTCTCTGATATTTCTTCTCTGCAATGCCACAGGTTTGATCAAAATTGGATGTGCCAAGTGGAATTTACGGTAACTTCCTCACAACTTACCGATTTTTGTTCTTTCCAGGAGATCTCACTTGTATAGAATGCCCCTCACAAATTAATTGATATAAAATTTTGAAACTCGTACCCAAAATACTACAGACTGTCCACAATCCAATGCAACCAGTCCCACCCAATTTGGATACTCTAGGAATAAGTTATGATTGTTTTACCTGGAACACCTTCTTGAGACTAGCCAATAGGACTAGTCAGATACCCTATCTTACACAAGGTGTACATACAAATTTATGATGACCCAGAAGATGAAATTTTTACCACAGATAAAAAAATAATTTCTGTGAATGGCCCCTAGAGTTCAGAGTCTGAAACATTACAGAATTTTTTTTATAGCAAAAATGCTGCAAAGACTCATTTCAGGATGATTCCAGAACCCTATCTTGTATAGGCTATATCTCCAAAAGTATAATGCCTCAGGAGCTAAAGTTTGAACCCAACGTACCTTGATCCGTCTTCTAAATACCCTTGAAGTCGTTCCTTCTGAAACATTGTAGAAAACAATTTATAGAGAAAATGCCACGGTGTCTCAGATGTAGCAGCGAAACCCCAAGACCTTGAGCTCTGATACCATATGTTAAGAACCAAACTTCAATATAGCATAGAAAAACCTCAGGAAAAGTAATCAACGCCTTGAAAAAGAGATAATTTCAGATAATAAGCCTCTTCGAGGGGGAAACCTCCTTTTACCCCACTTAAATGTTCAAGTACAAGATGATTCAAAATGAAAATGTCTCCTTGGTATATATAGGAGACTAGGAGGTATAATTAAAAATAATGGCCTAAAGACGACATAATTAAAATAACATTACTAATCTAAATTACAACTAATGGCCTAAGCCGACATAAATAAAATAGCATTACTACTCTAATATGTCCCAATTAGGGGGTAATGAGCCAATATTAGGGCTTAACAGTTAGAGTATATAAGGCAGATCATGAACTCATATGACATCCAGTTTGTATCCCTGAAGAAAAAACAGTAGTTGCTGATCAAGGGGCAAATTGGCTCCTTCATTTGCAACAGTCGAGGTTCTGGGGAAGAAGCTGACAGAATGTTGAGATAAATGAAATTCTTTATGAGTTTCCCATGGCACTATGATCCATGTGGGGTCATTTCAGAAATGCAGGTAAAAAATAAAAACATCCCATATATTAACAAGTCCAAGCCTGAGATCGAAAAATTTGCCAATCAGACAGTATGGGTGCCCGAGACCTTGGTCGAAGTGGAACAGTAGGTTCCCCCAACCACTGTACTTCCAACTTCCACACCACAAGTGCCTAAGGAAAAAAGGCCTCGACAGGAATCATCTTCGCCTGTCACGGAGGTGTCGTCTAAAGAGTTCCAATTACATACAAATAGGCCCAAGATAGTCACAGTTCCCAGCCCTACTGGGGATATAGAAATCCCGCCTACCACAGTGGTCAAACCCATCATTACACCCTTCGGGACAGTCATTCATAAGGAAATCACCCCAGTAGTACTGAAGAAATCCTCAGGTTCCCCCCTGGGCACTCAGCCGAGCAAGACTGGGCCCAAATTGAGCATCTTCGAGAAGTACAAGATGATTAAGAAAAAGAATCAGACTCTTACCACCAGCACCTATGCTCAGTTTCGAAAGCAGACGTCAACTGCACAGCACAGGCTGTTGTCTGCATTTGACACAAAAAAGGGCAGGATGCATATGGCCTTCCTCCAGGCGCAGGTACCAGACCCCAAGGTAATTACAGACTACAATAGGGCCACCTTCGAGTTCTAAACGAAGGACGTGCATCCAGCAGATTAGATGGATCTGCACAAGAAGACAGGAGAGATGGTATTCCATACGTTGGCACATGCTTCAGCTTCAGCAGCAAAATTTCAGGTATCACTCAATAATGCTCAAACGCAGCTCAAGCTGGAGAATATATCTTCTTTCGTGAAGGACAACAGAATCAAAACTTTGGAGGAGATGGTCCTCAAGATCGGATATGATCCTTTGAATGTCAAGGCTGTAGAGGAGATGATAAAGAAAAAGAATGCAGACATCGCCTCCTTGAGGAAACAATTGAAACTCCCACCCACAGAGGACTCACATGCTAAGGAGATAGCAGAGAAGGAAGGCGAGAAGGACGAAATGCTTAAGTTGCTCATGGAGCAGAACGCCCAGCTCAAAGAAATGGAAGCATAGATGGAGAAACTGCTAAAGGAGAAAGAGTAGCTAAAGTCTATGGAAGCCATTACATTGACTGCTATCCCAATCTCAGGGACAAGCACAGCAACAGTAACAGCAATCCCATCCGCAACACTAGTGACACCACAGGAAGGGACAGTCGATCTCGCCAAATCCATGGAGAAAATAAACCTGTAAGAGACAGAAATCAACAGGCTGAAGAAGGAAGTTGAGAACCTCCAGGAACTCAAAACTTCTTTCCAAACCAGTCTATCCAAAGAAAAGCAGGTAAATGAGCAGCTCAGGAAGGAACTACAGTAGCTCCAAAAGGAAACAGTGGCAGGGAAGACTTTGGCTGAAGTCAAAGAAAATGTATGGACAGACATCACAAAGTCTGTAAACGAAATCTAGCCCATGATCCAAATCATGTTTGAGCAGAACGAGTTGGTCAAGAGGAGAAAACAAGATATTGAAAAGATCATAGTAGAATTAGGAGATAGACCAACTCAGGAAAATGAGATTATCAAATTCCTAAATTCTAAGACCTGAGAATAGCTAGAAGAGTTGAAGATCGAGGAAAGAACAGAAACCATCCTTGAGGTCAAAAGAGTTTTGACCAAGAGGGGATTATTGCTTCAACTAGAAGAAAAGGTTCAGATCATGGACCAGGGGGTACATAAATTCTTCAGCAATATCGATACTCTCCAGAAGAAAGGTCTCCCAGGTCTGAAGGTTATTAATGATAAACTGATGACACTCCCCGATTACAAAAAGAGACTATCTGAAGTGTCTAAAGATAGTTCAAAATTTGCTGGCATACAAGGGAGCATCACCGGCAAAGAATTCCTGGACGCTCTTCAGTTGGACATCAGTATCCAACATGAGATTCGATACATTTTCCTCACTAAGCCCACTTTTTCCAAATATACGGAAATGGATGAAGTGTATCGGAGACTGCTCAAAATCACTGTGCCTGGTCATCTCAGATGGGAGGAACTCTGCAATTTGCTCGATTAGCAGATGAGTTGTCCAGGTCCAGTCACCTTTCCAGTCAGAAGAGGTTGTGAAAGAACCTCGCCAACGGCCTACCCCAGAAATTATGCATGCAGTTGTACCAAGTCATCAATCAATTTGATTAGTTAAATTAGTTAGGCTTAAAATAGAATGAGCACGTCCTGATCAGTTGTGACAGGAATGTTTGTAATTTGAATTATAAATACTTCACTTTTTGAAGTATAGAGGATTGTTGATCTTTACACCCTGACGCTATCAGACTGTAACCATTTTTGAAGAGATGTGCCATTAATAAAGAGGAAGCACTTTACATAATTCTTGTGTGTATTCACTGGTGACGTTTATTCTTTAAGTTGAATGTTATCCTTGCTTTGTGATCATTTTGTTTTCTAAAACTAATCTTTAAGAGTAACGTGTGTTGCAGGATTTATCTTGGATACCCTGTTTCCGACTTTAAAGATTTTAATGTTTATCTTCTGATGTTTTCGATTAAGAAATTCTTAATTGCTGCTTAGTTGAATTTATCTTTCTCGTCTTTTCTTTTGTCCATCATTTAAGCTATTAGAGATCCAGTGAATATATTATCTTTCCCTGTGGAAGTATTTCCTTTACTTTTCTGGTTTATATCTCATACTTATTTTAACACAGACCCCATAGCCCAATGGAGGTGTAAACTGTCTCAACCAATTCAAAAACACTTTGACAACAAACCCTACAGTTTTCTTTACCTAGCCTAAAATATAGAATCGAAACATAGCTAAATCATATAGAGAGATCCCTCTCTGAAGTTGGAAGGGCTAGATCCCAACTTTAAAAGCGGTTGGATAAAGTTACCTTTGTAGATTTCTTCTTTTTCAACCTCTTGGAAATTTACCAAGTGCTAACATAATGGAGACCATACTGGGGAAGAACTAAAAATTGATAATTTCACGTTTTCTTTCTCCTAAAAAGAACATTAAATTTTGAGAAGAAAGTAATGTTTAGAGGTTGATCAAACTTTGTACATATTATTTTCAGACTCGCAAAATAAAATATATATATATATATATATAACTAAAAAGAGTTATGGCTTCCAAGAAAGTTCATACTCGATCTCATCCAAACCCAGAACCCCCAATAGTGATAGATAACCCCGAACAGTTTCTCAGGCGAAAGACCTTAGCTGCCGGTTCAGTGGGTCATATTCCCCTTCATAAATCTCCTTCCCTTTTAGAGAAGCTTGTTACCTCTCAAAACCCTGACCTCAATACTATTCCACAGCGAAGCTTGGTTAGAACACGGTCCGACAGTTTTGTGACTGGAATTCTTTTTGACCCAACTGTGTTGCAACCCTGAACCCCCGAAGTTTTGTCTCCCATGACAAAAATACAAATCACCACCTCAGTACTGTCCAGTCCCTCCTCGTCCTCGTCTTCATTCGCTACATAGCCGACCATCCAGGTTGCCCTTCAACCTCCTCCACCCATCATGGCAGCTCGATATGCTCTTTTGGTGTTGGTTGTGCTGCTACATGACATGCCCCAAGACTACCAAACAAGACTTCCACAGTTCGATGCAACTGGACCTTTAAACGCCCAACAACATGTGGACAAAATGAATGATTATTTTGACTTGCAAGAAGTTGATGAGGCTGACGTGCAAATGCGATTGTTTGCCCAAAGTCTGACAGGAGACGTCAAGAAATGGTTCAAAGATTTACCTGTCGCCTCAGTCCCTGACCTTGTTGCGTTCCAAAGAAGTTTTCTTGACAGATGGGAGGTAAAGAGAACCCTCTCCAAATACTTTCAGAATATGAGACTATAAGAAGAAATCAAGGTGAGACAGTACAAGATTACTGCACCTGTTTCAACAACCTGTACAATGCAATCCCAACTGAAATCAAACCTCCACAAGGTCTGGCATTGATTAAATTCCCTGATGGATTTGATGCCGACATGTCATACCAACTAAGAGAAAGAAATCCTGCCACCCTGGGGGACATGCAGAAAAGTGCTATAAGTGTGGAGGCCAATCTGTTGGCGAAAAGGGAACGTCAGAGGTCAGAAAGGAGAGTCACGATCAAAGAAGAACCTTCCATGTCGACCACAGATTCCAAATTGGAATATTTGACCAGAGCAGTAGAAATAATGATGGAAAGACTCACTGTGTCAGACTGAAATCCTCCGAGAAAAAACCCACCAGCTCCCCAGGTTCGGAATCCTAACTTTAGGAGAAATCCTCCTCAGATCAGACAGAGGGATCCTAGGGACCAAAGGGATCAGAGAGGTCCTAATCAACAAATTAGACCTCCCCTACAAGAAAACTACGCTGATGAAGGGGGTGAAGTGCTTGAAGAATTGGAAGACACACATATCAACCTCATGGCCATTCATGACAATGAGTCCATTTTCCTCACCCAAGAAGAGTAGGAACTCTTTCTGCTCAATCAAACAAAGGTAACTGAAGAAGCCGAAGATGCAGAACAACAGGCCTTTGAGAATGCTATTTTGGAGGTACATCGACAGTACAATCTACGAAGTAAGAAGGCAGAAGGGAGTTCTCCAAAAAAGGTGACTGAAACCAAGAAGACCCCTGAGCCATCTTCCGAGAAGACTGCTGCTGAGAAGATTGCTGCTGAGAAAGTCCCTGAGAAGAGTAAGGTAGACACTCCCGTGAAAAAAAACATCACCATTTTGAAAAGACCATCACAGCCCGAGGTTTCACCTGTTAATCCACCGAGTACGTCTACGCCGAAGAATATGATGGACAAACTANTCACACCCTTTAGCCTGGATGGGGAATTGGCCAAAATAAAAATTCCCATCCCACTTACAGAGTTGATGAACAGAAACGGCTATCATTCGCAGGTGATTAAAGCACTATCCATTGAGCCTGACATAGGCACGAAGGCCTTAACCATTGGATTAGTGAATCATTCAGACACTGTGAACCTTACTGACGATCATCCCGAACTTCTTTTCAGACCTGAAGTAGATGGTAGATATGATACGGGCGATGTCGGTCCTTTTTACATCAGTCTAAACATACACGACTTGATCTTGCATAACGCTATGCTGGATTCAGGTGCCTCCCATAATCTGATGCCTAAAGCAGTAATGGAAAAATTGGGTCTGGAGGTCACCAGACCATACAAGGATTTACACTCATTCGACTGCAGCAAGGTTAAATGTATTGGTTTGATTAAGGACTTGTGCATCACCTTGGTTCAGATTCCTGCGAAGAGCATGGTTATGGACATGGTGGTTGCAGACATCCCACCAAAGTATGGAATGTTGTTGTCCCGGTCTTGGGGGGCTAAGTTGAAAGGAACCCTGTAGCTGGATATGTCGTATGCCACTATCCCAGTGTTTGGGAAACAGAGGAGGCTATATAGAGAAACACTGATGAAGTACATGGTCAGTAGCCAAGAAAAACTACACAATTACCCCCTTTACTCTGCACATTTCGATTTAGATTCGTTCATCTTGTACAATGATGGTGATACGAAAGAGCAAGATACTCAGCTGATGGAAGATCTATCTGGTCAAGATGAAGGCCCAGAAAGCATTGAGGTAGCAAAAATGAAGAACGTGATAACTGAAGAGTTACCCGCTTATTTCTGGAGTATGGATTTTGATAGAGCTGTGAGTAAAGAAGGAGCAGGAGCTGGAGTCTAGCTGCATAATCACCGAAACAGGTACTCAGAAAATCATTCCTACAAATTAAATTTCCAGTGCACTAACAATGTTGCCAAGTATGAAGCTTTGATGCTCAGCCTGAAGCTGTTGAAAAAAGTTGGTGCTAAGCAGATAATGGTAAGGGGTGACTCTAAATTAATAAACAAGCAGATCAAAGGTGAGTACACTGCTAAACATCCACGCCTTAGAGCCTATAGGAATGTTGTTCTTGATGCCTTGAGGTGTTTTACTAAAGTTGACTTGCAGGTAATGCCGAGGGGACAGAATATTCTAGTCGATGGATTGGCTATGTTAGCAGCCACCTGTAAAATTCCTTTCTGCTTGACTCACCCATATACTGTTGAGGTGAAATGCAGACCGACTGTTCCCGACAATATCAGGTATTGGCAAGTGTTTGGTAATGATGACCAAATTGAATATTTTCTGCAATGAAAGAACGATTTTGAATGTACAAATATAGATTTAGAGAATGAAGATCAAAATGTAAATAATTCTGATTTTGAAATTGATAGTGTAAATACAATAGACTCAGAAGAGTTAGGCGACGACGAAATGGATGCTGATGTTTTACAGTTGAAAAGCAATGTTTTTCCTAGAGGTCTTGTTTCTTTAGAAGATTTATTTGACAGTAATGACGTAGCCAAAAAACCAAAAATAGAATCACATGGACAAGAAGTGGAAGACTGTAATATAGGGACCGAAGAGAAACCTAGGATGGTCAAACTGTCCAAATCCTTACCCCCAGAACAAAAGCTCAAATACATTGAGCTGTTCAAAGAATATTCAGATGTTTTTGCCTGGGGCTATGAAGATTTGAAAGCCTATGATACCAGCATCATACAACACAGGATTTCAATAAAAGAAGATCAAAATCCGTTTAGGCAGAAACTTAGGAGAATAAATCCCATGTTGCTTCCCCTGATAGAAAAAGAAATCAAGAAAATGTACGATGCCAAGATCATAGTCCTGCTGCGTTTCTCTAAGTGGGTCTCTAATTTAGTCCCTACACGTAAGAAAGCTAGGGAAATCAGACTCTGCATAGATTTCTGAAATTTGAACAAAGTATCCCTGAAAGATAATTACACATTACCAAAAATGGACCACCTCCTGCAAAGGGTGGTCGGATCTAGTCGGATATCTCTGTTGGATGGTTTCTTGGGCTACAACCAGGTCCTAGTTCACCCGGATGATCAAGATAAAACCTATTTTACCACACTATGGGGCACTATCATGTATGTGAAGATGCCTTTTGGTCTGATGAACGCAGGAGCCACGTTTCATAGGGCAATGGATATCGCCTTCGTGGAAGAATCGGGTAAGTTTATTGTTGTTTATTTAGATGATGTGACTGTGTTTTCCAAATCTGATGATGAACACCTGCGACACCTTAGACGAGTTTTCAAGAAATGTAGAAGGTTTGGGATTTCTTTAAATCCTAAGAAGTGTCTTTTTGGGTTAGAAGAAGGCAAACTGCTGGGACACATCATCTCTAAAGATGGAATCAAAATAGACCCCAGCAGAATCGAGGCCATACTAAAGTTAGAACACCCAAGAAACCTCAAAGAACTACAATCTTTTATCGGGCAAATTAACTTTCTACGAAGATTCATTCCCAATCTGGCCAAACTCCTCAGAAACATTACAAACATGCTTAAAAAGGACGTGAAAATAAAATGGGATTCTGAATCCAGACAATCCTTCGAACAAGTCAAACGAGCACTCACAGAAGCCCCGGTTTTGATCAGTCCCGATTTCACTAAAGATTTCTATCTTTTTTCTTTCGCCTCTGAACATACTATAGCAGTGGTATTACTGTAGAAGAACAGTGAAGGGTATGAACAACCCATAGCTTTCTTCAGCAAAGCATTGAGAGATGCTGCCCTGAACTACAATAGCATGGAGAATCAAGCTTTTGCTTTGGTAAAAGCCATAAAGGACTTTAGGGTCTACATTCTTCATTCCCACACCATAGCTTATGTTCCAAACGTGGTAGTAAAGGATATTTTGACACAGTACAACCCTGCTGATAGAAGGAGAAAATGGATTGCTGTCATTTTAGAATACGATATAGAGATTAAGCCCACAAAACTAATCAAAGGCCAAGGCCTTGCTAAATTAATGGCTGAATCTAACTTCTAGGCTCTTGACATTAATTTTCTAGATGTGGCAGATGAACAGGGTGAGATGGCAACTCCAAACATTAGAGAGGTATTTCTCAACTCTCCATGGTATGCAGACCTTATATTCGTTTTACAAAATTTACAAGCTCCCCCTGGTTTGACTAAGACTAAAGATAGATTTTTAAAGTTGGAGGCTTTGAAATTTTGTATTCTAGAAGGAAATTTGTATTGGAAAGACCCCGTAGGCATTCTTTTAAATTGTTTACTGAAGGATGAAGTTGATAAAGTGTTGCAAGAGTTTCATGCAGGAGAATGTGGTGGCCATTTGAACTGGAAGGTCACAGCCAAAAAAATACTCAGAGCTAGATTCTATTGGCCTACCCTGTTTGCAGATGTGCATCATAAGGTAACAGCGTGTCACCAGTGTCAACTGTTTGAAGGAAAAAGGAAGCTCCTTCCTTTACCTTTGAAACCAATCTCAGTTGAGGCTCCTTTCCAGCAATGGGGGCTCGACTTCATTGGAGAAATACACCCACCTTCTTCAGGCCAACATAAGTGGATTCTTACTGCCACCGATTATTTTACCAAATGGATCGAGGCAGTACCAAGCAAGCAAGCCACTGACTCTGTTATTATTAAATTTCTTGAAAATAATATTTTGTCTCGTTTTGGTTGTCCTAGAAAGATTATAACTGACAATGCAGCTGCCTTTCGGTCGAAGAAGCTCATAGATTTCTACAACCAGTATCACACTGGTTTGGGGCATTCCACAGCCTACTACCCTCAGGGGAATGGGTTGGCGGAATATTCAAACAAAAATTTGGTAAATATCATGAAGAAAACATTGCAGGAAAACAAGAAATCATGGCACAATAAGTTGGTGTTTGCTTTATGGGCTGACAGGCTGACCACCAAAAGGTCAATTTGTATGTCACCATACCAGCTGGTCTACGGTACAAAGGCATTTTTCCCCACTTCTTTAGGAGTCCCTGTCATGAAGTTACTTCAAGAGGTGCAAGCTGATCCGAATGACACAAAGAGAAGGATCAACCAGATGATCCATTTGCAGCAGACTAGGTAGGAAGTTTTCAACAAAACTCAGGTCGTCCAAGAAAATATCAAGAAGATCTTTGACAAACGAACTAAGGAGGACAATTTTGAGCTAGGAGATTTGGTATTGAGATGGGACGCCAGGAATGAAGACAAGGGAAAGCATGAGAAATTTGACAATTTGTGGACAGGTCCATACATGATTCAGGCTTTCCAGGGAAACAATGCTTTCTTGCTAAACAACGTTGATGGGTCAGATCTGCCAGGAGCACCTGTGAATGGAAGAATGTTGAAACATTATGTACCACCTCAGTAGAAGATTTGAGTTTTCACTCTCTAGTGTACATACCATTTTAATTCTCATTTTCACTTGCATTTTCTAAGTGAAGAACATTAGTCAGTTAGTTGACGCCCAAAGAGAAGGCCCTAAGCTGCTGATAATTGTTTTTCCATCTTTGAGAATAAGACCAATGAAGGCTACTAAACAGATATGTTCAGAAGGACAGGAACCAGGATTCTTGGCACTTAATAGGGCAAGTACCATCCCCAGGTGGAGCTGCTGTTATCACCCCATAAATTATGGGAATCAACTGGTGACTGGAATATTATCTGTATCTAGTGTTTTGGTTGAAAAATGATTTTTCATTCTACAAATAATTTGAAAAGAAAAATAAAAAAGAAAAGAAAAAAGAAAAAATAAAAAGAAAAAGAAAGAAAAAGCAAAAGAAAGAAAAAGAGGGCATAAAAGAATTGAAATAAAAGCCCCATGCATTAATAGTAACTTGGCCATACCTTTCAAGCATGGCCAAGTTCTTTTTTAAATTTAATGTTGATAGGTTAGTGAATAAATCTGACTAGACTATCTAATCCTGGTCAGATAGCCCTTAGGTTAGATTAGTGAATAAATCTGACCAGACTGACTAATCCTGGTCAAATAGCCCATAGGTAGAGTAATTTCTTAACCCAATAGTTTAATCTGGGTTAATTTTCCTAGGAAGATAGGTTAGCATGTAGGTTAGTTACTTCATTTGTTTCACCCCAATGAAACCAGCTCGAGGAAAATGTTACACCATGTCTCAAATGCCTAAGAATAGTTTGGTCGAAGCCCTTTGGTGGTGTTTATTTGAAAGTTGGGGAAAAAACCCATTAAATACAGTTATCCTAAAGTTTTCCCAACATGCGCTTTTCCGCCCCCCATTTATGTTCCTTACAGATTTCGACGGTCTTGATCACGGTGCCCAGATCTACGTTGCACAGGTCTTTCTAGACCACCCCCCAACCATTTTGCTTTTAACCAGAGGGGGGGGGTCTGGAATCGTTGATAACAGTTGCGCAGATCTGGACGGTCCAGAAATGAGCGCGTGAATCCACAGTCCATATTTGATTCCAGACCCCCCCGTCCGTTCTGCCTTTAATGGACGGGGGGGGGTCTGGAATGAGTATTAAAGAGCACGCTAAGATCTACGGCCTGGAAACAGGCATGCAGATCAATGGTCTAAAAAGGTTTTCGGACCCCCCCTGATGTTCTACTTTTAATCAAAAGGGGGGGGTCCGGAATGGATATTCCCTCCGGCGGGCCCTTTGTCATAGGTGGCATAAACCTATTGGTCCCAAAGTCTTTTCACCATATGCCATCTGACAGCCTCCATCACTTAGGGACATCATCTTCCACTGATGCCACTTGTTCCGCTTATTCCCAAGTTATGTTTCATCCCATAACTGTTGTCAGTCCTTTTCCCTTTTCACTCATGACCGGCCCCCTCTTGCGACTTTTACCTCCAATCCCTAGCCTACACGTCACCCATCCGTATGTTTTGGCCACCGTCACCTGCCATATCACCCCCAAGTGGCCCATTGTCCATTTATTACAGGATAATCTACCTGTTATCCTGCTAACATGTCTCCCACGCCCAACCGACCCCAATTTTAAATAAAAATATCGTTTTCCCCCTTCATTCACCATTCGTCCATCACGCCAGAAAAATTTACCCCTTACGCCTCCATTTCTTCTCCGTCACCTTCATCCTCAGTTAGTTGACCCCACTAACATCGTGTTTATTGCATGTACTGTCACAGAGATGGTGCCAAAGCCAAGACTAGCGGAAGGAGAAGAGAATAATTTTCTTCCTCCTCCTGTCGACCTGGACAAAATCCCATTGGTTGACAAAGACAGGTTGATCGCGGATACCAAGTGTGAATTCGATTTTTCAGACCTCCAGTCATGGCTCCGGGACGTGTTCCTAAACCAGAGCGATGATATTGGACTCTGGGAGTCCAATTTGCCCTTGTACCTGTTTCCCCAGATCCACCACTTCCCAGAATTCGGCCTCAAATGCCAAGCCCATTATATTCTTGACCAGAGGGTCGTTGTCTCCTCATCCAGAGACGTCCTGTTCTTCATCACTCCCGAAGACATTAACCAAATGATGCAAATCCCCCATGCTGATTCTTCTTCTCCTTTCAACCTAGAGATCCTTACAGAGTTGTATCAAAAAATGACTTTTCCCCAAAGAGCTCAAATATTCGAGTTGTTCCTTCCCACCTCCGCTCAATTCCCTTCCACCAATCCACCCTACTTGTCATCCATGTTCTCCACCAAGGGAAACCAAGTCATTTCCTCTCTTTGTGCCCTGTTAGGTTACTATTCCGACCAGTGGGTAGATGAGCCCATCCTGGGTTTTCTATCCATTTTCTCCAATGATGAAAAACCTACAACACAGTTTGATTTTAGTACCTTCTTGGCCGAAAATATTCATGAAAAGTTCGTGAACTTTGGCATGGAGGGAATGTTTAGATATTCGTCCATATTGGCCAACATGTTTGTTTTCTATCAAGCCGATAAATTCAGTTTTTCTATGCACTAAATGGCGCAGATGGAAGGCCTCATCCAGTCACAGAATAGACCTCTTTGTTGAAGCATAACTCTACAGAATACGACTTCAAAGCATTCATTGATCTGTTTTACCACCCTGTGGTAAGCATGTTGAGTGGCAGGCCTGAACCACAAATAAACGACGAAGTCCAGAGAATTCTGCATCTCTCGGATAACGCAAAGACAAGGGACTGGTACCTGTATCAAAACCACACCGAAATCAAAGTTTTTGGGTGTGAATTGGCACCCTACAAGCTGCCAAAGTATGTGCCGGTAAGAATCTTTGCGTTAGAGTATATAAGGCAGATCATGAACTCAGATGACATCCACTTTGTATCCCTGAAGAAAAAACAGCAGTTGCGGATCAAGGCGCAAACTGGCTCCTTCATTTGCAACAGTCGAGGCACTGGGGAAGAAGATGACAAAATGTTGAGAGAAATGAAATTCTTTATGAGTTTCCCATGGCACTATGATCCATGCGGGGTCATTTCAGAAATATGGGTAAAAAATAAAAACATCCCGTATATTCACGAGTTCAAGCCCAAGATTGAAAAATTCGCTAATCAGACAGTATGGGTGCCTTACACCTTGGTCGAAGTGGAACAGCAGGTTCCCCTGACCACTGTACTTCCAACTTCCACACCACAAGTGCCTAAGGAAAAAAGGCCTCGACAGGAATCATCTCTGCCTGTCACGGAGGTGTCATCTGAAGAGTTCCAGTTACATACAAAGAGGCCCAAGACAGTCATAGTTCCCAGCCCTACTGGGGAGATAGAAATCCCACCTACCACAGTGGTCAAACCCATCATTCCACCTTTCAGGACAGTCATTCATAAGGAAATCACCCCAGTAGTACCGAAGAAATCCTCAGGTTCCCCCCTGGACACTCAACTGAGCAAGACTGGGCCCAAATTGAGCATCTTCGAGAAGTACAAGATGATTAAGAAAAAGAATCAGACTCTTACCACCAGCACCTATGCTCAGTTTCGAAAGCAGACGTCAACAGCGCAGCACAGGCTGTTGTCTGCATTTGACACAGAAAAGGGCAGGATGCATATGGCCTTCCTCCAGGTGCAGGTACCAGACCCCAAGGTAATTACAGACTACAAGAGGGCCACCTTCGAGTTCCAAACGAAGGATGTGCATCCAGCAGATCAGATGGATCTACACAAGCAGATAGGAGAGATGGTATTCCATACGTAGGCACATGCTTCAGCTTCAGCAGTAAAATTTCAAGTATCGCTCAATAACGCTCAAACACAGCTCAAGCTGGACAAGATATCTTCTTTCGCGAAGGACAACATAATCAAAACTTTGGATGAGCTGGTTCTCAAGATCGGCTATGATCCTTCGAATGTCAAGTCTGTAGAGGAGATGATAAAGAAAAAGAATGCAGACATCGCCTCCTTGAGGAAACAGTTGAAACTCCCGCCCACAGAGGACTCACAGACTAAGGAGATAGCAGAGAAGGAAGGCGAGAAGGACGAAATGCTTAAGTTGCTCATGGAGCAGAACGCCCAGCTCAAAGAAATGGAAGCAGAGATGGAGAAACTGCTAAAGGAGAAAGAGCAGCTGAAGTCCATGGAAGCCATTACATTGACTACTATCCCAATCTCAGGGACAAGCACAGCAACAGTAACAGCAATCCCATCCGCAGCACTAGTGACACCACAGGAAGGGACAACCGATCTCGCCAAATCCATGGAGAAAATGAACCTGCAAGAGACAGAAATCAATAGGCTGAAGAAGGAAGTTGAGAACCTCCAAGAACTCAAAACTTCTTTCCAAACCAGTCTATCCAAAGAAAAGCAGGTAAATGAGCAGCTCAGGAAGGAACTACAGCAACTCCAAAAGGAATCAGTGCCAGGGAAGACTTTCACTGAAGTCAAAGAAAATGTATGGACAGACATCACAAAGTCCATAAACGAAATTTGGCCCATGATCTGAATCATGTTTGAGCAAAAACGAGTTGGTCCAGAGGAGAAAACAAGATATTGAAAAGATCAGAGTAGAATTAGGAGATAGACCAACTCAGGCAAATGAGATCATCAAATTCCTAAATTCTAAGACCCGAGAAGAGCTAGAAGAGTTGAAGATCGAGGATAGAACAAAAAACATCCTTGAGGTCAAAAGATTTTTGACCAAGAGGGGATTATTGCTTCAACTAGAAGAAAATGTTCAGATCATGGACCAGGGGGTACAGAAATTCTTCAGCAAGATCAATACTCTCCAGAAGAAAGGTCTCCTAGGTCTGAAGGTTATTAATGATAAATTGATGACACTCCCCGATTACAAAAAGAGACTGTCTGAAGTGTCTAAAGATAGTTCAAAATTTGCTGGCATATAAGGGAGCATCACTGGCAAAGCATTCCTGGACGCTCTTCAGTTGGACATCAGTATCCAACATGAGATTCGATACATTTTCCTCACTAAGCCCACTTTCGCCAAATATACGAAAATGGATGAAGTGTACTGGAGACTGCTCAAAATCACTGTGCCTAGTCATCTCAGATGGGAGAAACTCTGTGATTTGCTCGATTAGCAGATGAGTTGTCCAGGTCCAGTCACATGTCCAGTCATAAGAGGTTGTGAAAGAACCTCTCCAACGGCCTACCCTAGAAATTCCGCATGCAGTTGTACCAAGTCATCAATCAATTTGATTAGTTAAATTAGTTAGGCTTAAAATAGAATGAGCACGTCCTGATCAGTTGTGACAGGAATGTTTGTAATTTGAATTATAAATACTTCACTTTTCGAAGTATAGAGGGTTGTTGATCTTTGCACCCTGACGCTATCAGACTGTAACCATTTTTGAAGAGATCTGCCATTAATAAAGAGGAAGCACTTTACAGGATTCTTGCGTGTATTCACTGGTGATGTTTATTCTCTAAGTTGAATGTTATCCTTGCTTTGTGATCATTTTTTTTTCTAAAACTAATCTTTAAGAGTAACGTGTGTTGCAGGATTTATCTTGGATACCCTGTTTCCGACTTTAAAGATTTTAATGTTTATCTTCTGATGTTTTCGATTAAGAAATTCTTAACTGCTTCTTAGTTGAATTTATCTTTCTCGTCTTTTCTTTTGTCCATCATTTAAGCTATTAAAGATCCAGTGAGTATATTATCTCGCCCTGTGGAAGTATTTCCTTTACTTTTCTGGGTTATATCTCATACTTATTTTAACACAGACCCCATAGCCCAATGGAGGTGTAAACTGTCTCAACCAATTCAAAAAAACTTTGACAACAAACTTTGAGATCCCTCTCTGAAGTTGGAAGGGCTAGATCCCAACTTTAAAAGCAGTTGGATAAAGTTACCTTTGTAGATTTCTTCTTTTCCAACCTCTTGGAAATTTACCGAGTGCTAACACAGGGGAGAAGGAGGAATACCCCTCGTAATGGGAGAGTCTGTATCAATGAGAAAAACATGGGCAGTATCAGGTTTACTCTCTAGCGGGAGAGTAGGATCGACCGATGGAGAGATTGGATCGACCACTTGGGTTTCATTCTCCAGGGGGAGAATGGGATCGACAGGTGGAAATGGATCGACCGCTTGGGTTTCACTCTCTGAGGGGAGAGTGGGATTGACTAAGGATGGTATCGGATCAACCACTTTGTCAACTGGTTCAACTAAGGACGTGACCAGATTGACGACATGATCAACCGGATTGACCGGTGAAGGGACCAGAGTGAGCATTCCATCAACTACAGGTGGGTTGAGAGAAATCTTTCAATAAGCAACTGGGAGTTGAGGTTGTGAAACAGTCATGTCTTCCAGTAAGTTCAAGGCTTCTTCCTTATGAGGACAAAGATGAGTTAGATTACTCCCTTTGCATAACATACACGGGAATGTGACTCTACTTTTCTTCTTCCCAACTATATCGTGACTATTCGATGGGAAGTCATCAACATGTTGTTCAGAGGCTGACGACATGGGTTGGCGAGGATGTGCAGACCATGCTTCTATAACCTTGGCTAGACCAGGGCAATCCTTAAGAAGATGGCTACCCTTACAAATCTTGCAAGGATACTTAGGCTTACGAGTTGTTTGGGCGATCTTGACATCATCAACACTCCTAGCACGATTAACAGTAACTGGTTGTTTTCCAACATGTTTGACGGTGGTTGGAGGTTTTGACCCTTGTTTATCTTTCTTCTTCTTAATCTTTCTTTTCTTCTTCTTCTTATTCATCGGGTTACTAGCTTCGGAACTTTCACCTGATGAAGAAGATGAAACGGAAGGCGACATTGCAAGCGAAGAAGGCGAAGAAGACCTTACTGGTGAAAAAGGTGAAGGATCAACATGAGGTTGATGTTCTTGGCAGGAAGTGCTTACAACCGAAGCACTTACTGCATTCGGGATTACCTGAGTGGAAAACAACCATATCAGTAATCCAATAGTGATACCTGGAAGGCTCAAAGTAGCGATGTGAGGAGGACCAATGTTTCCATAAGAAGGAAAAAAAAAAGGTTCCCCTGGAGCAAAGGTTCCTTCATTGGTCATTTCGCGAACTAACGCCATTAAAAACAAAAAATCCAATCTAGAGTCCTCT
>JASDQU010107441.1:67717-103447 GCA_032191745.1 Picea mariana | reverse complement strand
CCAAGAATTCTGAGAGCATAGATCTGATGATATTCACAATCTATCTTGACAAAGAAAATCTCAAATCCACTCCAACCAAGCTAATAATTCCAAGCCAACCAAAGATAACAAGCTCAAGAACCCCTTCTCCATGAGAGCTCCTCTCCTTTTATAAGTTGAAGAGGATAAGGTGAGGAGGTTAGGATGATCCCACTAAATCATGAAAGCGATTAAGATCCAAACCATTCGGATGCCACCTCACCATGGAAGTTTTTCCTTCTAGAAGATTCGAGAAAATGCTCGTTTTTCCCACGTGTAAGCATTCTTGCACCCTACCTATAGAGAAGCCTGCGAATAGTTCGCACCCTAAGTGTGAGCAGCCTGCGAGAATCAATCATTCTCACACCCTAATACATAGGCATCCTGCGAACTTCCTTTTTTATAAGGTTTTTACACAGGAAAATGCAACTTCTTTTCTCATGAGAAGTTCTTCTCCCTTCTCTCTTCAGGAACTCCGGCCACTGACCCCTCTGAAGGAAACAGATAGGTCTACATCATTAACGGTCATAGGGATGACGAAAATAATGTGTAACACCAGACATACTCAAGGGTTGACATCAATATCTAGGGGCTGACATCAATATACAATATCACTCTCCGAGGGCTGACATAAATGAAAACCAACTATCCAAACCAATTGTTTGACACTTTGCACGAAGGGACTTGTGTTGTCCACTTTATCCCTCTATGGGTATTTTATATCTTCCCAAAGAGGTTTGGGGAGTCGAATTCCATTATGTATAGGAAAGGGTCATTGGGAAACGATCCCAACTGAAAAACTCACCCAAAAACATAGGAATATATTATTTTTCACCAAAAATGAGGGCATATGTCGGTTGCAGTGAGGAAAGGTGCAGATTTCCATGTGTTGCACTAGGTAAACCCATGGATATTCTCTTAAAGCATGGTTTTTAAATGATTCTTGAGAGGAATTTTTAGGAAACTGTCTAGACAACATTGGGAAAGGGTTAGGCCATGGCACAAAAGCATGGTGTGGATTTTTGTTCTATAACAGATGCCCCCTAATGTGTGAGGTCTGAAGGGAAAATGGATGGCTAAAATGCATTATTAACTCTGATAGGAGAGGATGCATTGAATTATCCAAAGAGGTTCTCAAACAATAGATCCAAAAATTAATAATCATCAACAAAGATCAAGCAAGAATATTTTTTCCCAAGTCGGGCATAACCATGCTCAGGAATGATAAATCATGGCCTCCAAAGAAAATGCACTACGGATCCATGGTACATATGAAAGTATCACTAATGTACATGTCCAAAAACAATACACAGTGGATCCATGTGATAAATATGAAGTAGCAATCATGGACATGAATAATACACAATGGATCCATGTCAAAGTAGACCATAACCATGAAGAGATACACATTGGAGTTGTGTCTCAATATTAAGAACATAAGATATCTAGAACCAAGAGAATGAACAAATTGATCTTATGAAAGTACCAAAGTCAGTGAGGTGGCACCATATGAGTTGGGAAGGAGGAAAAAAGAGGTGTTTCTCGTACTTCACCCGAATTATTCACAACAGTACATCCTGGTACAATTCTACACTATGTGAATAAATGATCCAAAGTCAAACATAGTGAGATATTGTTTGATTATCGGTCATTGATGTATACCATTAAAAAAAATGAGACAACCCACCAATAATTATGATGGGATTCAAGATACCATGGTACTATCTAACAAGTGTTAATAAATGATATGGTGTCAAACACCGGGTAGAAACAATCAAGCAAGGGACATTGATGTTGTTAGCACTATGTAAATTGTGTCTGCCTGGATAGACAAATGATAGAGGTAAATGCTTCAACCTACTTTAGAGATGGGAACTAGCCTATTCAACTCAGGGATGGCTCTCTCATGTCACTTGATATTTATTTGATAATCAGTGGCTAGATTTAGTTTGTTTTGGGGGTTTTTTATAAAATTTGATGGCAAAGAAGGGGAGGAACACTCAGGGCTATGGAGTCAAAATTCTAAAATTGAATGAAAAGAATGATTGGCCAGTAGAACTCTTCAGAGGATAAAGGATAAATGAGGAAATGAATATGAGTTATTAATTGAGTTTAAGTAGGGTGAAAGAAGAAAGAGAAAACAAATAACTGCATAAGAGCATTACTGAAATGAATTCTAGAATAGTTAAGAGGAAATTCACACAGTTTAAATTGCTTAAGTCGAGAGCATCACAAGATGAATTATGGGATTTTAACTATCCAATTTAAATAGAACACAGTGCAAATGAAAATAAAGAATCACATGAAATACATATGATCAGAGAAGACAAAACTCATATCACCACCATTCGAATCATTTCATAGATATTTCAAAAGATTCTGCATGTATATTCAATTCAGCTCTAGAAAATTACAATAGAGTTTAGAAGAAACAAAAAGGTGCCCTTGCACTTCTCCTAACATTAATTCATTCAAAATTCCTAGTACTTATAAAATTCGATTACAATGGATGAAACTGAAACATTTTCACTTCTACAAATGACTATAATAACTTCAACTAACAATCTCAGCATATGAACCGATTTACAATGATTAAGCAAAAAATGTTTCATAGACTAGGGACAGATCTCTTTGATTTCTCGGCTTCCTTAGCACCATCTTTCCTACTCATATCTCCTATCGAATTTTCCAATTTAGTGACACCTGGAAGTTACTTACTGGTTCCTGGAAAATTGCATCTCATCTTGCCTAACCGTGAGATCTCCTTCCACTGTGAGTCAGAAGCAATCTCGTACTCCATCATCTCCTTTATTACAATATCCAGGTCAATGAAATTAGCGTAAGACATAGTTGGTAACTCGATATTCACTGTCTTGAACTGATTCAAAATCTCAAAGTCTACAGCCAAATATTCCACCAAGTTGGGCCCCTTCAGGTTCTCTTCTATGCCTTCAAATTTTGAATGATCCATTTTGCACTGAGTGAGGAGATAATTGTATTCCTCTTGATTTTATAATTTACCTTTACCGTCCCAAAATGGTGGGAGGCTCTTGATAAACAATTGTTCAAATACATCTTTAAACTCTTGTATGCTCTGCTCCATTTTCATAACTTTGGTTTGAACCGATTTGAGAAAATTGTGTTTAGCGATGATCCTCCTTGCCCAAATGATCAATGTAGTTATGTCCTTTACCCCAATGGTCTGAAGATCAATAGTGGGCACATAATTCAACAAGTTAATAGCGTTCTGGGCCCATTCCAAGGGATGTTTTTCTAGTGTCTCGTTAACAACAGTACATCTACTTCAAGCAGTGACAACCATGTTGTCTTTGTCATTTATAAAATTTAGGTAAACTCTGAACTTAGCAACGTCAGCAACAACAACATCCCAGATTACATGTTTATCTCCTTGCAAAAGTCTTGTACCTTTCAACCTCATCTTCAATTTTTTCACCCTCTCTTGCAAATCTTGATTATCTTTCTGAAATTGGACCATCCTTTATTCCTTTGTTTTCATCTGTTGTTGTAGCTTTTCTATGACCTCCTTAAGGTTCTTGATCTCCCATGTCTTCAAGATTACTTGGGACATAGCCTGAACCGATCCATCAGTGCTTGATCCAGGTTTTGTATTAGAAGGTACAATGTCAGCCATATCTGATGTTGCTACATGTCCTTGTGACCAATTCTCTTTCTCTTTTTCCAGCTGCAACACTTTAGCTTTGTAATTTAGTGCTTCTTGTCTGAATGTCTCCTTTTCTTTCTCTAGAGAAGCTAGCTCTATTGTCTATGGATGTTCTATGGCATACATATTCAGCTTCTTCTTTAGGCTTTGGATAACCTTTTATTTCTCATCTAAAGAAGCCTTTACCCCTTGAGGGCCTTCCTATTCCAATCTTTTGACCTGTGTCTACCAGGCCTTGTTGGATGATTTCTCCTGCTTCAATTGACCATCCAATTTTAGTGCATGTGTTGTCAGTCTTGAAACCCTCAGAATCAAACTCAGGTAGTCTGAATATAGCATGTCACTAGCATTCCTATGGAACTTTACTTTGTCTGGGGCACCAATATTTTCATAATGCATCTTGATTTCAAAAAATTTATCATCATCTTATATTGCTATGTTAAATGTCTTTCTTTCCACATCCCTGACTGAAAACAGAGAAGACTTATGTTGGGAGATCTTCTCTAACTTAGGAAACAAGTCTCTTATTTCACTATTGGCAATACTTACCTTCATAGCATAATGATTCATTAAGTCTTCTTTGGATTGGTAGACTGCCCCATGTGTCTTGCCAAATACATGTTTCTTGCTGCTGAAAACTCTTGAGCTGCTTTCACTCTGTGGCATGCTTCATGTACCAGCCTCTTCATTCTTGGTTACTCTTTCCACCATCTCCATTCTCATTTTCACTTTAGGTTCTTCTTCTTCCAGGTCTACTATCTGAGAGGATGATGTGATTTTCATTTTCTTGAGAATATTTTGCTGACTACTGGCACCCAATGCCTCTAAATTGCTCCTCTTGTTATAAACACTCATCTTTGGAGCTTTAATAATAAACTTTGGGGACTTTTTCTAAGTCTGAATATGCTGAGGGGAAGACTCTATTTGTTGTGCCTAATCAGGTTTCAAAGTGACTTCCATATTTGCACAAGTTTCCCGATTAGCCAGTTCATCAAATCCTTCCACATGCTCATACTCGTAGGGGCCTTGTCTCCTCATTAGTATTCTCTTAGATGTGATCTAATGGGGAATATATTAACTCCCTTGTAATTGTGTAAAACTGAATCCACTGAGTTTGTCTTGGATCTGAGGTAAATGGGACCTGTTCTTTACCACAAAGCGCCCTATTACGAAAGGAAATTTTAAGTTATTGTGCGTTTTCAGAAAATGCTTTGTCTCCAAAATAATTCTTTGTCTGATGAACTCTATGGAAAAGACTCTGTGAGTTAGGAAGATAGGAAAAAGGTAAGGTCCTTCTTGATAACCATATACCGAAATTATAGTAGAGTGTGTGAACAACATCCAATCTCCCACCCTATTCTTTGGATTGGATTGCAAAGAGATTTTCATTTCTTCCAAAACCCTTGGCAGGTTCGTGCCAAAGATTAGACTATAAACCCTGGACATGATCTTGTTTATCAAAATAAACGCACTGATCCTTTTGCATTTAGTCGATATGAATGAGGCTTCAGGGAATTCGGTCTTATTCAATTCCAAGAACATTCTCAGCAAGTGCGTGTAGTACCTAAAGTGTCTCAGTGAATTGAAATTTACCAGTTGTTGATGCATATTATCAGAGATTAAATTTTCAAAACTGATATAGACCGGCTGACTAGACTCTGACATAAAAAAGGTCAACATGAAACCCATCATGACTTCTACTACAAGCTTGTCACTATCCAATCCTAGAATTTGACTAAGTATGGAACAAGCCCACTAGACTTCAACAACCATGATGCTTACAATGATAGCTAACGAAAGACTCTCAGAATGGTGTTCATGTTTAACAATGGTTTGCAAAAATAGGGTTTTTACTTCAGAGGGACATTCTCTATAGAATGGGATCATTTTTTCTTCCTCAAGGGCTATGACATTGAGGGGGGAGACTCTGATATATTGAGGGTGTGTCGAATTGACGAGATACCTATTTCGCATAAGACTTCTGACCCTAACTTATTCAAAATCACCTTTTCTTCCTGCGAATATTGTTCTGCACACCAGTGTACGGACTCTGGGAAAGGGAAAACGACTTCTATGGTGTAACGGGTAATGGAGGCTTGGGCCACTTCAAGGAAGGGTATCCGTTTTCCAACATTGTCTAGCAAATTGGATTTGGACACAGAAATGGGCGAGACTGTTATATACGTATCAAATGCATCTTAGTTCCTCTCAATTAGGTTTTCTTATTTAGAGGCAAGGTCTTGCTTTGTTATAGATAAAACAACTAGCTTCGTGGCCATAATATAAAATACCTATGAATCGACGGAGAATGCTTGAATCTGGTTCACTGTTGAGCTTCAGTTTCGAATGGAGCGTTTGCACTAATTTTCTAATGTTCGAATGTTTTGAAATATCATAAAATAATGAGTGGGTACCTCCTTTTATATGCTCATTTCGATATCGAGGGTGGGGAAAAATGGTTTTGGGTAGACCACTTTTGTCCCTGATATGCCTATGATGGTGCCACGTGTCCACGAAATGAAAACATGGTATTTTCCCTGGCCTGCCCTCGAACAATTATCTTCTGCGCTACTTCGTCGCCCGATATGTGTCTTGGTCATCGATATGGGACGCTTCAAGATCTACAGTCGTCAAGCCTCATCAACCTCCATGCCTTCGCTATATTTGGCCCTTCTCCGCCAAATATAACCTGGCCCTCCAAATCAATCTGCATCTCCACACCACTTTAGCCTTCTGCTAAATCTAAAACTTGTATTCCATACAAAATTGTTATGGTGATAACATAGGCTCCAACTAGGAAAATGTAGACCTAGTGCCTATCTATTAGGTTGTGGTTTATCCATGTGATCTGAATCCACTGGTATTTATTGAAAAACTCAAAATCGACCCAGCATAGCTCAGGGCCTTCACCTCGGGCTTCAACTATGCTTCTTTTATTCCAACTTCTTTATGAGAAAACATAAAAATGATTATGTACAATGAATGGGTGGGGTGATGATTGTTCAAACAATGTAATGCTTGAGGAACCTACCATTCATAGGCCCTCCTCCAATGAGTTTTCCATTACTCTCTTATAACAAGTAGGCATTTCTCCCACGGTATGCTGGAATTTTGAATGGGCCCAACCACAGGTGATAAAATTTCCCATGTTTTCCCTTATCTTTGTTTCTGGCATCCCATTTTAGTACCCAGTCTCCTGGTTTGAAGTCATCCACCTCGGTATGTCTGTCAAAAGACTCTTTGTTCTTGTCTTGGCGCAATTCAGTATTGTCGAAAATTTTTCTTTGGTTTGTTGTACACTGATGAGTTCATCCTTCCTTCTTTGTGTGGCATCTGTCTATACATCTTGCTCCTGCAACAGTCTCATTACTGGAAACCCCAATGTAGTAGGAAAAATCTCTTTAGTGCTATAGACGATCTGGAAAGGGGACATGGAAATGGATCATTATTTGGATATCCTATCATCCCACAGTGCGTGGATGAGCTTTTTGTAACATGCCTTTTTATTCTCTTGCAACATTTTTTTGATGATTCTGACTAAGATTTTATTCAAAGAATCAACCAATCCATTCCCTTGAGGGTAGTATTATGTAGAATGACCAAGGGTGATGTTGTAATCACTGCATAATTTTTCTATTTTCTTGGATTTGAAAGTTGTTGCCTTGTCTGTTATGATCTTAGTCAGGCACCTGAACCTGGACATAATATTTTCTTCTAAAAATCGGATGACAACATCATCTGTTGCCTACCTAGTGGGAACTTCCTCAATCCACTTAGTGTAATAATATGTTTTTGTTAGAACCCACTTTTTGGGGGCTGAGGATTGTGGATGTATTTCCACTATAAAATAGAGACCCCACTATCTGAAAGGAGCTTCGACATAAATGGGATTCAAAGGAAGAGGTTGCAATTTTCCCTTTCCATCAAAAATTTGACATTCATGGAATTTTAAAACCTCTTTATAGAAATTAGGAAAAATGTTGGTCCAATAGAACCCATCCCTCAAAATATTATGTACAGTTGTCTTCCAATAATGATGACCTCCACAGTCACCTTTATTGAACTCTCTGATGGTTTTCTCTGCTTCTCCTTCTATCAAACAACTCAATAAAATCCCTCCTGGATCTTTCCAATATAACGATTCATTCACTATACAAAATTTTGCTTCCTTCAATTTTAAGAATATGGGTTTTGTTTTACTAAATTCAGGAGGAGCCTGCAAATTTTTCAACACAAAGATGATGTCTGCATACCATCCAGAGTCAAGAAATTTCTGGGATATTTGTCGAGTCGCCTCTTCCTCTTTTGTTGTACTGTCTGACAGCTCTGCAATGAAGTTTATTCCTAAAAGTTCACAATTTTTTTGTGCCATCATCTTTGCCAACCCCTGTCCCGTGAACAACTTGGTGGGTTTGATTTCTAAGTCATATTCTAACAGCATTGCTATCCATTTTCCCCTCTTTCCTTCAAGATCAGGCTGGGTTAGGATGTCTTTCACTGAGCTGTTGGGTACATAAGAAGTATTATGAGAATGTAGGATGTAAACTCTGAATTCTTTCAAGGCTTTGACCAGAGCATATGCTTTCTTCTCCATGATGTCATATTTCGAAGGATCATCCCTCAATTTCTTATTGTAATACGTTATGGGTTTATCAAAATTCTGGTCATCTTTCTGGAGCAAAACACTAGCAATTGTGTGTTCTGAGGCGAAATAGAACAATATGAAATCCTTCTTGAAATTAGGACTTGGAAGTACTAGAGCCTTGGTCAATGCCACTTTGATGTCTTCAAAGGATTTTCTTGCTTAAGGAATCCACTTTATTTCATTTCCCTTCTTGAGCATATTTGTGATGTGTTTTATGATTTCATCCAAATTTTGGATAAACCTTCTCAAAAAATTTACTTTCCCTCGAAAAGATTGAACCACTTTTTTACTTCTAGGTATGCTAATTTTGAGGATTCCCTCAAATCTGTTGGGATCTACCTTTATCCCTTATTTTGAAATAATGTGACCCGACATCTTTCCTTCTTCCATGGAGAAATTTGACTTCTTAGGATTCAACGAGATTCTGAACTTTCTACATTTTTGAAATGCCCTTCTAAGATACTTGAGGTGTTCTTCATCTGAGGAAAAATACACAGTGATTTCATCAAGGTAGATAAAAATGAATTTTTCTTTTTCATCAGCAAAAGCTATATCCATATCTCTTTGAAATGTCGCCCCTGCATTCATAAGCCCAAAAGGCATCTTGTCATACATAAATGTACCCCATGGTGTGGTAAATGTCGTCTTTTCTTCATCGTCAAGGTGCACCATAATCTGATTGTATCCTGAGAAGCCATCTAACATTGACATCTTCTGAGAACCCACCACCTTTTGTAAAATATGATCCATCTTAGGCAACGGGTAATGATATTTTAGAGATATTTTGTTCAGATTCCTAAAATCCACACACAACCGGGTTTCTCCACTCTTCTTTCTGACTGGCACCATATTTTCCACCCATTTGGAAAATCTCAGGGACACTATGATTTTGGCTTCAAATAGCTTCTTTACTTCTTTCTCAATCAAGGGTAGCAACAAAGGATTGATCCTTCTCAATTTTTGTTTCAATGGCTTGTGATATTCTTTGATTGGGATAACATGTTGAATTATACTTGTGTCATAGACTTAATCATCATAGCTCTAGGAAAAAACATCAGGGAATTCTTTCATCAATTTTACGTACCTCTCCTTGACTTCAGGGCTAATATTTCTGGACAACTTAATGATCTTTGGATCCTCTAAGGTCCCAATATTGCAATATTCTATATCCCCTTCATTTACTGTAATATTTGGACTTCTGGCCACATCATTATTATCAAAGATTTTTTCCAATGGGACCAGACCTTTAGGAATTATGTTTCTCTTTAGTTGAATGATATCTCTGTCTACAATCTGATTGTCAAAATAGCCTTCCTTTTTTAAAGTAGTTGCATCCACCTCATCGTCACAGTATTCATCATCAATGTTAAAATTCTCAAAATCATTCTCTATCTTGAGGAAACTTTCTATCTGTTTGTCATCCTTGAAAAATTGTCAGTGCTTCATATTATCTGGTACTGTTGGCCTGTACTTGACCTCAACCTTGTAGATTTTTTCAGGGAAAATTGGAACTTTGAAAACTATTGTTGGTGTAGCCAAGGCATCTGTGACCTGATTTTGTTCTCTTGGAATTGTTGAAAGATTACATTTTGGAAACTCCTCAAGGAGTTCTAGTACCATATTTCTATAAGCCTTTTGTCTGGGGTGTTTTTCTTGGTATATGCCTTTGATTTGATTTATAATTAGCTCAGATTCTCCATGTACAACAATTCTTTTGGCACCCAATTATTTCAAGACCTTTAACCCCAATATTAATGCTTCCTATTCATCCATGTTATTTGTGCATTCAAAAACAAGCTTATAAGAACATAATTTTGAATCTCCTTTGGGATGATTGATCCAAACGTGAACTCCCACTCCTTATCTATAGACAGATCCATCAAAAATCATCTTCCATATATGATCTTCAGCTTCGTTCTGCTATTTTGAGTCTTCCTCAGTCTGCTAATCAGATCTTCCCTTGTTGGGCATGTTAATTTCGAGTTCTTCCTCTTTGCAACATAGTTCATTGAAGAAAACAGAGGATCCCAACTCATTTTCCAGAGAGTATATGGGATGATATCTAGGTTGTGACTTGTTGTTGACCATGTATTTGAGAAAAACTTCTCTGAACCACCTTTTTTCTTGACCGAAAATAGGGATGGTGGCATATGACATGTCCATCTAGAGAGTTCCTTTTAATTTCACAACCCAATATCTTGACAACAGCATGCCTAATTTGGGAGGGATTTTAGCCACTAGTACATCCATGACCATGTTATTTGCTGGAATTTGTGCCAAGGATACCACCATATATTTGATAAGACCTAGGCATTTCACCTTCCTGGAATCGAAAGAGAACAAGTCTTTGTAAGACCTGGTGATGTCCAAACCTAGTTGGTCCATGACCACTTTGGGCATTATTTTATGAGATGCCCATCCAACATGGCATTCTGTAGAGTCACATCATGGACTTTCAGGCTAACATAGAAAGGGGTAACTTCTTCATTATCACCATTTTATTCTACTCTTGGTCTAAATAAGATGGCAGGGTGGTCATCTTGTACGTTCAGGGTATTAGAAGCCTACTTTGTTTTAAGCATCTTGATGATATGATTTCTATATTCACTATTCTTGATTAATTCATTAAATGGTACATAAATTTGATCTTAGCCATCTCACTTTCAAAATTAAAAGATGATGAAGTCTTCTCTACCTCTTTGGTGACCATTTCTTTCCTTGCCTCCAATATTCTCTTTTGTGGCTCTTGTTTCTACTTTCCTTTGTCAATAGTTCCCTTTGAAGCACAATCCTTTGCAGTAGAGTATTTTTTAGTTGAACCATTTGTAGCATAATATTTTTCGGGTTGACTTGAAGAAGGTATGTTACTTTGAGATTCTTTGTTGGGGTTTCCCTTCAGAGGATTTCCCTTTGGAGGATTTGGAGGTACCCTTTGATTTCAAAGGTTGTATTGTCATTAGAATTGCATGATGGCATTTTGCAATCCTGTCTGGTAATCTTTAGTTTCTACTGACAGCCTTTCCTCTTCATCTTGTAAAAATATCTCACTTGCATCCATGAACCGGTCGTGTTCTTCTTTAGTCAAAAACAATTATGTTTATTTATCATCATAGTGGTTCATGTTGTCTTCAAAATATCCATCATAATTTTCATCTATATAATTATTTTGAAAAGGAGGCCTTATTTGTTGATCTCCCTGATTTCCTTGATTTCCTTGATTTCCTTGATTCCCCTGATCTACCTGATTTGCTTGGTTCCCCTAATTTCCCTTATTCCTTTACTCTCTTTGTCTAATTTGAGTGATCATTGGTCTCCTCGGATTTCTGGGTGGACCATCAGCCTGTTTTCTGGGGTTAGACCTATTACCTAGAGTCATCCTTTCCATCATTCTCTCCATGTTTCTCATCATTGCTTCAAACCTTTCTTCTGATGTTTGTGACGTTAAAGGTTGTGCTTTCTCCTGAGTTTTGTTTATGTCCCTACCAGAATTAGTTTTCATCTTCCCTGAACCCATTAGATTCACTTCAAATTCTATGGCATCAATCATCATATCGTCCAATGTGGTAGATATTCGCTCTCTTAATAATAAAGCAAAGTCACTTTCAAAAGAATCAGCATATCTGAGCTGAGTAGCTTTTGGGGGGGGGGGTTGAACCTCAGTAGGAATTGAATTATAGACCTTCATGAATCTGGTCGAAAACTCTTGCACTATTTTTTCAGGTGATCTCTTCATGTTGTTGTACTGGGTCAATAGCTGAAGGGGATTTTTCTTATCTCCCCATTTTGCAAGGAAGCTTGTTTCAAAGGCCTCGAAATCTGCGATACTAGTTGGTGGAAGGGTTTTGAAATCATTAAAGGGAAAACAACCTCATTTTCACATCTTCAAAGTCCACCTCTTCCAATTCTATGAAATCATTAAACCAGTCTAGATGGTTCTGAGCTTATATGTTACCTTCAACATCATATAGTTTGATCCTTAGGTTATAATCTTGAGGTAGATCATGTAGTTGAGCAGGCAGTATGAGGGGAGAAAATATGGCTGCCATAGCTATTGTGAGGGGTCAGAGTGGTTGTTGGTTCTGAGAGGGGATAATTATAGGCCTGGAAGATGTGGCTAAAATCAAATATTGGAATGTCTTTTCGTCAAAGATGGTCTTGCTTAAACAAGATTCAGACTTACTTCTGAATAGGGCTTGCTCAAATTTCACATCAAACTCAAGGTCTTCAAGGCTAGTCACTCCATCCTTGGTCAAGGAAAGATATAGGTTTGGACACAACACTAGGGTTAATGGATTTTATTTTCTTTTGTGTACAATCTTTTCAGGGTCAGACAAATGGATTGCGTCTTCTGGGTCTAGGTTTCTCCTGGTGTGAATTTTCTTAGGAGCCAACATTTCTATTTCACATTGTTTGGTGCAATTGGTATTTTGGTAACAGAGTCACCAGGGAAAAACTAATATCATCCAATAAGGTATTTGATCCACTGTCACCCTCAGGGATCAAACTAATTCTTTAAAATCATTTTTCCCAGGGAATATTTTTCAATTTTGTCCCCGATAATCGCACTAGAATGTTAGCACTCTTTAATTTTTTCCCAACTGGATAGACAAATGATAGAGGTAACTGTTTCAACCTACTTTAGAGTTGGGCACTAGCCTGCTCAACTCAGAGAGGAATCTCTCATGTCACTTGATATTTATTTGATAATCAGTGGCTAGATTTAGTTTATTTTGGGGGTTTTTTATAAAATTTGTTGGCAAAGAAGGGGAGGAACACTTAGGGCTATGGAGTCAAAATTCTGAAATTGAATGAAAACAATGATAGGCCAGTAGAACTCTATAGAGGATAAAGGATGAATGAGGAAATGAATCTGAGTTATTAATTGATTTTAAGCAGGGTGTAAGAAGAAAGAGAATATAACTAACTGCATCAGAGCATTACTGAAATGAATTCTGAAATAGTTAAGAGGAAATTCACATAGTTTAAATTGCTTAAGCCGAGAGCATCACAAGATGAATTATGGGATTTTAACTATCCAATTTAAATAGAAGACGATGCAAATGGAAATCAAGAATCACAAGAAATACATACGATGCGAGAAGACAAAAATCATATCAACACCATTAGAATCTTTTCATAGAGACTTCAAAAGATTCTGCATGTATATTCAATTCAACTCTAGAAAATTACAATAAAGTTTAGAAGCAAAAAAAAGGTGCCCTTTCACTTCTGCCAACACTAATTCATTCAAAATTCCTAGTACTTATACAATTTGATTACAATGGTTGAAACTGAAACATTTCATCTTCTAAAATCGACTATAATAATTTCAATGGACAGTCTCGGCATATGAACCAATTTACAATGATTAAGAAAAAAAAGTTTCATATACTAGGGATGGATCTCTTTGACTGCTCGAATTCCTTAGTGCCATCTGTCTTGCTCATATCTCCTGTTGAATTTTCCAGTTTAGTGACACCTGGAAGTTGCTTACTGGTTCCTGGAAAACTGTAATTTCGTCTTCCCTAACCATGCGATCTCCTTCCACTGTGAGTCAGAAGGAATCTCGTAATCCACCATCTCCTTTATCAGAATCTCCAGGTCAATGCAGGTAGCGTAAGATATAGTTCACAACCCGGTCTTCATTGTCTTGAATTGATTCAAAATATCAAAGTCTACAGCCAAATATTCCACCAAACTGGGCCCCTTCAAGTTCTCTTCCATGGCTACAAATTTTGAATGATCCATTCTGCACTGAATGAGGAGGGAATTGTATTCCTCTTGATAGTATAATTTCCCTTTACCATCCCAAAATGGTGGGAAGCCCTTGATAACCAATTGTTCAAATGTATCTTTAAACTCTTGTATGCTCTGCTCCATTTGCACAGCTTTGGTTTGAACCAATTTGTGAAAATTGTGTTTAGCGATGATCCTCCTTGCCCAAATGATCAGTGTAGTTATTTCCTTTGCCCCAATGGTCTGAAGATCAAAAGTGGGCACATAATTCAACAAATTAATAGAATTTTGGGCCCATTCCGAGGGATTTTTTGCCAGTCTCTCATTAACAACAGTACATCTGCTTCGAGCACTGACAACCATGTTGTCTTTGTCATTTATAAAATTTAGGTAAACCCTGAACTTAGCATCTTTAGCAACAACAACATCCCAGATTACATGTTTTAAATATCCTTGCAAAAGTCATTTACCTTTCAACCTCATTTTCAATTTGTTCACCCTCTCTTGCAAATATTGATTATCTTTTTGAAATTGGGCCATCCTTTCTTCCTTTGTTTTCATCTCTTGTTGTATCTTTTCTATGACCTCCTTAAGGTTATTGATCTCCCCTATCTTCAAGATTACTTGGGACATAGCCTGAACCAATCCATCAGTGCTTGATCCAACTTCTGTATTATAAGTTACAATGCCAGCCATACCTGATGTTGCTACATATCATTGTGACCAATTCTCTTTCTCTTTTTCCAGCTACAACACTTTAGGTTTGTAATTTAGTGCTTCTTCTATGAATGTCTCATTTTCTTGCTCTAGAGAAGATAGATCCGTTTTCTATGGATTCTCTATAGTGGACATCTCCAGCTTCTTCTTTAGGCTTTGGATCATCTTCTCTTTCTCATCTAAAGAAGCATTTACCCCTTGAGGGCCTTCAAATTCCAATATTTTGACCTGTGTTTTCCAGGCCTTCCTGGATATTTTTTCCAGCTTCAATTTTCCATTCAATTTTAGTGCATGTGTTGTTAGTCTTGAAACCCTCAGACTCAAACTCAGGTAGTATGAATATAGCATGTCACTGGCATTCCTGTGGAACTTTACTTTGTCTAGGGCACCAATATTTTCATAATGCATCTTGATTTCAGACACTTTATCATCATCTGCTATTGCTATGTTAAATGTATTTCTTTCCATGTCCCAAACTTAAAAAAAAGAAGCCTTATGCTGGGACATCTTCTCTATCTCGAGAAACAAGTCTCTTATTTCACTATTTGCCATACTTCACTTCACAGCACAATGATTCATTAAGTCTTCTTTGGATTGGTAGACTACCCTAGGTGTCTTTCCAAATACATGTTTCTTGTTGCTGAAAACCCTTGAGTTGATTTCACTCTGTGGCATGCTTCCTGTACCAACCTATTCGTTCTTGGTTACTCTTTCCACCATCTCCATTCTTGTTTTCTCTTGAGGTTATTCCTCTTCCAAGTCTACTATTTGAGAGGATGGTGCGATTTTCATTTTCTTGAGAATATTTTGCTGACTACTGGCACCCAGTGCCTCTGAACTGCTCCTCTTGTTATAAACACTCATCTTTGGATCTTTAATAATAAACTTTGGAGAATTTTTTTGAGTCTGAATCTGCTAAGGGGAAGAATCTATTTGTTGTGTCTGATCAGGCTACAAAGTGACTTCCATATCTACATAGGTCTCCTAATTAGCCATTTCATCAAATCCTTCCACATGCTCATGCTCATAGGGGCCTTGTCTGCTCATGAGTCTTATCTAATATATGATCTGATGGGGATCATATTTTTTCCATTATAACCATGTAAACCCGAATCCATTGAGTTTGGCTTCGATATGAGGTAAACAGGACCTGGTCTTTACCACAAAGGGCTCTATTATGAAAGGAAATTTTAAGTTAGATGCTTTGTGCGTTTTCAGAAAATGCTTTGTCTCTGAAATAATTCTTTGTCTGATGAAATCTATGGCAAAGACTCTGGTAGTCAAAAAGACAGGAAAAAGGTAAGGTCCTTCTTGATAACCATCTATCCAAATTATAGTAGAGTGTGTGAACAAAATCCAATCTCCCACCATGTTCTCTAGATTGGGTTGCAAAGATATTTTCATTTCTTCCAAAAATCTTGGCAGGTTTGTGTCGAAGATGAGACTATAAACCCTGGACATGATATTGTTTATGAAAATAAGCATGGTGATCCTTTTGCATTCAGTCGAGATGAATGCGGCTTCAGGGAATTTGGTCTTATTCGATTCCAATAAAATTCTCAGCAAGTGCCTGTAGTACCTGAAGTGTCTCAGTGAATTGAAATTTACCAGTTGTTGGAGCATATTGTCAGCGATGAACTTTTCAAAACTGATACAGACCGACTAACTAGACTCTGATAGAAAAAAGGTCAACAGGAAACCCAGCATGACTTCTACTACAAACTTGTCGTTATCCAATCCTAGAATTTGACTAAGTATGGAACAAGCCCACTGGACTTCAACAACCATGATGCTTACATTGATAGGTAACGACAGACACTCAGAATGGTGTACAGGTTTAACAATGGTCTGTAGAAATAGGTTTTTTACTTCAGAGGGGCATTCTCTGAAGACTGTGATCATTGTTTCTTCCTCGAATGGCTTTGACACTGGGGGGGGAGACTCTAGTATACTGAGGGTGTGTCGAATTGATGAGCTATCTATTTCGCATAAGACTTCTGACCTAACTTATTCAAAATGACCTTTTCTTCCCATGAATATTGTTCTTCACACCAGTTTACAAGCTTTGGGAAAGGTAAAACGACTTATACAGCATAAGGGGTAATGGAGTATTGGGCCGCATCAAGGAAGGGTATCCATTTTCCAACATTGTCTAGGAAATTGGATTTGGACACGGAAATGGGTGAGATTATTATTTATGTGTCAAATACATTTGAGTCCCTGTCAATTAGGGATTCTTCTTTAGAGGCGAGGTCTTACTCTGTTATGGATAAAATGACAGGATTTGTGGTCATAATGAAAAATACCTGTGAATCGACGGAGAATGATTGAATCTAGTTCACTGTTGAGATTCAGTTTCGAATGGAGAATTTGCACCAATTTTCTAACATTCGAACGTTTTGAAATATCATAAAATAATGACAGGGGCCCTCCTTTTATATGCACATTTCGATATCGGGGGTGGGGAAAAAGGGTTTTGGGTAGACCGATTTTCTCCCTGACATGTCTCTGATGGCGCCACATGTCCATGGAATGAAACAATGGTATTTTCCCTGGCCCGCCCTCTAATAGTACGTTACTTCTCCACCTGATATGTGTCTTGGTCGTCAATCTGGGCCACTTCAATATATATGGTCATCGGGCCTCTTCAAATTTTGTGCCTCCGCTATATTTGGCCCTTCTCTGCCATATATAACCTGACCCTCCAAATCAAGCCACATATCCACACCACTTTAGCCTTATGCTAAATCTGAAACTTGTATTCCATACAAAATTTTTATGGTGATAACAGATGTATTCTCACTTTCAAATAGCGAGGGAACCTTCCACTGATGAATGCAAGCCCCAAGGTACCAAACATGTCTTTAGATCCCTCTCCTAGAGAAATATGTATCAAGTTAAATGGGAAGGAACTCGCTGGAAGGAAGGAATTAAGGCATCCTCCATCCCCCAGCATGAGGGGTGGCAGAAGGAAAAATATTTGGAAGATATTAGATGAAGATATTGATACTTGTGATGATGAGACTATACTTGGGAAGACCAACTTGCAAGGTCAAAGGCTAACTACAAAATGGTTGACATGGGTTGAAAAGTTTCCATTGAACATAAGCATGACACATTATGTGACTTGGGCATCATGACTATAAATTGGGATACATTTGTGATGCAGGAGGCATCAACAAACACTCCATATAGTTGGAAGAATAACCAACCAAAGGAGAAAAAACTCAAAGAAAGAAAAATTCTCAAAGAACCATACAAAACCCAAAATAATGAGATACTGACTCAATATTGTGCTCTATTCAAGGGCGATAAGACTGTTTCCAACAAAAGAGAGTAGATGTTTTCCCATTCTTTTTGGTTTTCTGATTTTTTTTGTCATTTTCATGTTATAGAAGCCTGAAAAGGAATAAGAGAATGCTTATTGTACAATGGAAGAAACAAGTGTCACAGGAAAGAAAACTAGTTCCAAAGCGAAAGGAACATACCTATGCTCAATGAAATGAATGCATGTGCAGGATAAGGACACTCAGGGAAATGTCTCCTCCATGGATAAGGTGTCGAGTCATACAGGCATAAATTTCAAGGATGGGAGCTTATAGGAATGCATAGGAAAATGGTTCAAGAACAACATGTTGAAGCCAAAATTAGGCCTAAAAGCATGAGTAGTCAATATGTAGATGCATATACATCTCAACTTTGGAAAGAAAACTTCCCATAATGGTATTTTTCATAATTTTAGTCTCCATGGCCCGAAAAATAATAAAATCATACCAAGGATAATTCTTGTTGTGTTGGTTTTGTCACATGGGTGAGAAAAAACACAACACTTACTTGCCTAGTTAATTCAGCTAAACAAGACAGTGGTTTGTGAGTTGATTAGATAACAAAATACACATGGAACAAGTAAATAAAGATAAAAACAAAAGGAAATAAAATTTAGAGAAGCTTGCAAGAACTAGAACCATGAAAAACAAAAAATTTACAATCATATAGCTACCAATGGATCAATATATTTATAGGCTAGCACCGTAGAGAAAGGAAGGGACTTATGAATCCCCTCTTCCTCCTTGGGAGGGATCTTGAGTCCCCTAATAGAGATCTATTCTCTTCATGCAAAGGAAAGTGACAATGGTGAATAAATACAATGCCAATCCTCTCAAGAGGTGAGTGAAATGGCCCTTTCTATAGTGCTTGAATGATTCAAAGAGAAAAGAGGATTCTTCAAGAAGAATTCTTGCAACATCAAAATACCTTGAAGTTCTTATTTTTCTAGCACACCCATGGCATATATTTATAGTGATCATTCATGGCAATATACAACTAGTTCATAGTGTGAACAAGGGGCCTTTTAGGGCACTTCCTATACCTTGACCAACCTCCAAGGTAGATTTCGCTCAGATCTGAGTGTCAAATCGTGTTGGGGGTCGGACTGGAAGTGGTTGAGAGGAAGAAAAGATTCATAAATGTGTCATTCATGAGAAGTGAATGTATTTTCTCATAGACAGTCACGCATCTTGCGCATAGTACATGATTAGGGAAATGTTGTCCGACACATTTTGCGCACAATATGCGTGCTTCCTTTGGTGAATTTGCACACTTTAATTTTTGAACCAAGTGTATAGTTTTGTGCCTTTTTCATGGATTTTGATTTTTTAGGTGTACTAATTGTTGTTGGAATTAGTGTCTTCAACCATTATGTTCAATGTTGCGGAGGATTTTTCAGTGATAACAGATGCCCCCTGATGTGAGAGGTTAGGAGAATACATATAGATGAAATAAATCAATGATTCTTTTGTTGAGAGTTCCATTCTAAGAAAGAGTGAAGAGAGGAACTGCAAGAGAAATTTGTTGGAGGGAGAGGGAAAATTGTGGGAACCAAATCTTTCTCTAGAAAGAAAATATAAAATATGTATACAAACGAGTCAGGCATACCCCATGCTGATGTCATGAAACCAAAATGCGGGACTTTTATTGAAGATGTATGATGATGCAGATAACTGCAGTGCCCTCGGGGGTGGTTGATAACGGTAGATGACATTTCTAAATGGTGAACGTGTTGTGAAGCGAGTAAAGGATGATGGTAAGAAGTGTCAATGACTCGTAGGCATTGTTGGCCTAACAAATTCAAAGGTCTTAGGCTAGTATGGAAATATTCAACGGTTGCCTAGTAAGGCCCATCGTAACATGAGAGTTCGTTGAAGTCGAATGTTCTGGGGGTCAACGAAATCAAAAAAAGATGATGACTCTCTCTGTGTCGTCTGAGACTCCTCATTGAAAAGGTAATGAGAGTCAAGATATTGTCTCCCTTCTGGAAATTGTGTTGATGTCGACAGGAAGGGAGATGTGACGTCAAGAAGCAAAGGGATTCTTGAAATCCATTGAGTAATGGGTGATATCAGGTACTGATGGGTAACATGGATGAAGTCAATACATTATGGGACTCAATACTTCCCTTGGTTGGGGTGTTGAGGGATGATTGGAAGAAACCGTAAAACTAGATCTAGCATTTGGGGGACGACTAGATATGGGGTTAAATTGTGTCGGAGGCTAACAAAGTGGGAAAACTCAAAGATCATGGGTACATGGATTTGGGATACTCAGGGTTTGTTAACAATGTCGATATGAAAAAAAGGGTGGATGCCCCAACCAAGGGCGAAATGGGTTTCTTTTCTAGGTAAAGGAAGGCCATCGAGGATGACAACTAAAAACACTATGTATATGTTGGAAACAAGGGATTTATACAATTACCAAATAAATAAAGAATAATTTGGGTTGAGTATACAGATACAGAAATGGACTCCCCAGTGAAAGATGGCTTGTCCTGTTAGAGCACAAGTTTGTGAAAGAGAATTGGTGGAGGGTGGGGGGCCCATGGGTGGGTTTCTATATTAGGTAAGTGGATGGAGGACAATCTACATATGGGAAAATTGATGGTGGATGAGACGAAGGGATAATGAAACTATGGGGGTGAAATCAATAGAACCAAGTGTAAGATGATATGACTCGGGGATTCCATTAGGAAGGTTAGAAATATAATAAGAAGAAGTATAGGGTTCATTCTCGGAAATGAAAAACACTATCGAAAATTCCAATCCTAGGGGGTGAAATTAGCATGAGTGTCAAGTTGCCAAGGGGAATTATGAATGGGAAAACTCATGTGGGGGAGAGTGCTACTGATTGACAGTACCAAAATGTAGCAAAGGTAAAGATATTGAAGAGCCGGATGCAGGGACCCTAAAGGAAAATGTCAGAGGGTGTGACTAAGATATGTAATTAGTTTACAGAGGGAATAATTGCATGCCAGTGTCGAACATATACCTAAAGGGGTTGTAAGCTTTATTAACAAGTACCTGCACACAAAAAACAAAATACTCGATGTGAAAAATACCTGATGATAAAGAATATATAATGGCTATTTTATTAAAACTAAAAGTGAGCATGCATACCTGAACGTGGCATTAGAAAAATGTTCCTCTAGGGAAAAGTGTAGATGAGAACCCGAGGAATATGAATGTGTAGATGGATGGATTAGGATCTCGTGGTTGAGAACAGATCTGAAAATGGAGGCCCTGGACTCCTGTAACAAAATATGGAAGTTGGTAAAAAGTTCTTATATATGGATGGTGGGCCCATAATGCCACCTCATTTGTACCTGACACTATTGTTGATCTGGTGAGTGAGCTGTGAGGTGATTTGGATATTACGGGAGAGTGAGGCTACTGATCTGGGAGTTGTGAGAGACAAGTTAGTTCCCTTATCGTCCTACATTTTTTAAATTTGATAGATGTTAGGTAGGGGTTGTACAGAGGACCATACAGGGGATTTTAAGGGTAGGGGCCCACTAGTGCACAGAAAAAAGGGGAATACCCGTGCATGTGTGCGCGGGTAAAACTCGATGTATTACACATTATATTCGAGTTTTTTTCTAATAGTCACGCACTGATGAATGTGTGCCTATGGTGAGGAAACCANTGAGTGTGACAGTTGCGCATTAGTGCGTGGATTTTTTGAAGAACATTTGTGCATTGATGCACAACTGGATGGGGGGAATTTTCACACTGTGTGTAGGCTCGGGGGTGGATGACTTTGTTATTTTGATGATTTTTTATGTATGATGTGGTTGATCAAGTGTTCTTGGGTGAATGGAGGTGATCAACATAGTTGAGTATGATGTCGGTCCATTGGCGAGAGCGGTACTGGGACTGATTGAGAGAGGTTGTGAGGGAGCATCCTAGAGTATGCAGACACTTGGCAGTCTGCAAGTTGCTCAAGTTTTTTTACTCCACTCTGATACAGTTATAGGAGTTCCTACTCCAACTTTTTATTAGGATGTGGAGCACTGATCTGCAATGCTTTGTAGTGAGGGGAGACAAGTTGACGTTCTCTACGACAAAGGACGTCTAATTTTTGATAGGACTCCCATTCCGTGGGAGGGCACTAGCCATTGATCCACATCTGCTAGGTGAGGATAGGGTGGAGACCATCGTGGCTCGACATTATTCTAGGGAAAACCTATGTCGGGTTCGGTCATGCATATTGAGGCCATAGATGAATTGTTAACTGAGTGCATTGCGGCCATGGTGGTAAGGACCTATGGATCCTTAGGAACTCGATAGATCATAGGTGGTCAACTGAGGGTGGTTGACGAGGTATTGGATGGAGACTTATTTGCATGGGTTGTGTTGATGCATACCCGGATGTTGTCGTAACTCAACCAGTGTCAGCATGTCGATTCTGGTGATTTTTTATTCGGGTCAGTTTTGGTGCCCTTGTTTTTGGAGAGGGTGCCTCTATTGCACTTGCATATTCTATTGGAGACAGAGTCTCAGTGAGAGATGTGATTGATGCGGTGGGCGCATGTATTGACTCAGCATGGAGGGGGGGAGGGTGTCCATTACTTTAGGGCCACAATTTCTCAAGTGTGGTGACAGATGATACAAATAATTCTACAGTATCCATATGAGGGTATGGACTATAGGCAGGATTCGGATATGGTGCTAACTCTTGTAGAGGACTGAGACCAGAGACATATGTTTGTTATCTATTTTTGTGATTTTAGTAGATAGTGTTGATCAAACATTTATATGGATGTTGACACTATATCTATGTTGTTTTGAAGATGTTGGACCCCAGGGGTGAGAGACAGAGGTTGTTCGGGATCTAGATCGATGGGATCTAGATTGACAGGAGCCCATAGATCTGAGGGTTGGGCAGAGGTGACGGCGAGATGACATCGGTGCAAGACCATCTAGAGATCCCCAGGGAGATGTTTAGGACATCCCAGAGGATCTACATCAATGGTTTGAGTGAGTCCTTCAGGGAGTGCCAAAGGGCGTATGGGCCCATATCGAGGATGAATAGGTCCTAGACCAGTGTCTTGGGGTACCGGAAGAGTGGCAGACATTGATCCATAGGGCATCAGTGGTGGGGGAAGCTATGACTTTTCGACTGCCTCTTGGAGATGGAGGGCCCCCAGCTGGTGTGACACCTCCGACTGACAGAGGACCTAGGGGGAGATCTAGGGGCACCTTGAGTGTCTAATTGGGATGTACGAGTTTGGAAGCCCGATTTTGTATAGGGTAGTTGATACCCAATTTTTGTACTCATAGGGATGATGGGACTCATGAGCCTATGAGAAATTGGATATATAATTTTTGTAAAACATTTATGACCTTGATGGTATATATGATGGATATATTGATCATTCCTGTCTTTATGTTTTGTGTTTGTGATTTTTGATGTCTATTTCTATATGTTGACAAATGTATCATGTTGTGTATATGATGTTTTCAATGTGATAAATTCCAATCTAATACTAGGTTAACCATGTGATCTACTACTTGATTGATGTTTCTTGGAATAGTTGTAAATGTGATGGAATCAAATTTGTCATATAGGAGTCTAACTTGCAGATTTTTGTGGAAGACGTAAGGATTGTGAACATGATAAACGTTGTTGAGCTATAGGATGACAAGCTAGGAATATAATAGAACGCTAAGGTGACGAATGCAGCGGTGACTGGCCTCGGCGAGGAGACAAATGAAAACGTCATATTTGGCTTGGTTTTCAGTGGTCGTGCCTAAGCATATGCCACTGGAATGGAGTAGTATATGTGAGGGAGTATAGAGGGATCAAGCGGCCGCAACGAGATTGTGGTTCCAGCAGCTGGCACCGTCAGTGTAACCGATGTGGTAGGTTGATGGATGATGCATCTGTCAATAACACGAGTGATATATCAAACATGAGGAGTGGTGGAATTAAAAAGACTAAAAACCCTATAAATGTGTACAAAGAGAAACCTAAGGTAGGGGAGCTATGCTTAGGCATAACAATTCTTCAAGTACAATCCATTGGCTGGTTCTTTGAGAGGGTATCCTTCAGGGGAGGCCAAGATGTAGGCACATTTAGTGAGGCAGTGTTGGATGATGAAGGGGCCACGCCATAATGAATCAAATTTCCCATGGCCCAGAGTTTCATGGGAGATATAATAGGCTAACTCGAAATCACCTTTTTTGAATGAGAGAAGGTTGACATGGCGGTCGAAGGTGGCTTTGGACCGTTTTTTAGCCGCCTCATTGTGTTGTAATGAAGATTGATGGTCTTCATCAAGTGAACCTAAGGTCAGTAGGCACTGCTCCATTAGAGCAGTGTTAGGTAAGATATCTATGTTAGTGCATAATGTGGGGATTTATCACTCGATAAGGAGGGTGGCTTCGATCCCATGGATGAGGTGGAATGGAGTAAAACCGGTGGAATTTTTTACTGTCGTGCGATAAGCCCATAAATCGGAAAACAACATATGATGCCAGTTAGTCTTATATTTTTTGACGGTGCATTGTAGCATGGTTTTGAGGAATTTATTGACAGCATCAACCTGTTTGTTGGATTGAGGGTAGTATGGGGAGGCAAACTCATGGGTGAATCCTAATTTTGAAGAAATTTTGGCAAATATCTCATTCTCAAAATGTTTACCATGATCAGAAGCTAACTGTTGAGGGACACCGAATCGTGTAATGACATGGTTGAAGAAAAAATGTGATGTTGTGTTAGAAGTGTCATTAAATGTGGGCATCACTTCAGCCCATTCGGTAAAATAATCCATGACCATGACAATGAAATTGTTTCCGTTACTGGATAGAGGATGGAAAGTCATGAAATCTATGCCCCATTTACAAAAGGGTTTAGTTGTGATGACCAGGTGTAGAAGAGTTTGGGGAACTCATGCTTTGTTTGCATAAATATGGCATTTATCACATCGCTTGACAACATCAATGCAATCACAAAACAAAATGGGACAGAAGTATCTTGCTTGAATGATTTTTGGGGTTGTGGACATACCTGAGAGGTGACCACCACAAGCGCCTCTATGGAAATCATTCAAGACTCTGTCAACTTCGTCGAAGGTAAGACATCATCGAAGGATAGTATCGACCCCGCATCGGTAGAGAATATCTCTGATGGGGAGGTATCGGGGAGACTGATGGGGAATGCGTCGATGGTCATCTAGAGAGAGGTGAGACTTAAACTTTTGTGTAAGAAGGTAGACGAGGAGGTTGTTGGAGGGGATGAATAAGAGGTGTTCATTGGAAAAATACTCATTGATGGGGGAAGCTTTGGCATCTGAGGGAAAATGCATAATGAGTTTGGAAAGAGATTTCTTGCATTTGGGAGTAGAGAACTCTAGATTGTATTCCTAGAGGATAATGATCCATCGGGAAAATTTTCCATTGATCTTTCATCAACTAAGCATGTATTGCATGGGGTTGGAATGTGCTACGACCTTGGTAGTTCAAAGAAGAATATAATTCCGTGGATTTTGGATTGTGAGGACAACTGCTAGCGCGATTTTTTCATCATGATTATACTTCAAGGGCGGTCCTAAAAGGTTTTTACTAATGAAGAAAATCATATTTTCATGCCCATCCTCCCCTAATTGGACAAGGACTCTTGCGACTAAAACAACAGAGGATGATAAGTAGAGGATGTAATCGTGATCATAGTCTGTGGGACTAATCGAAGGGGCATTGGAGAGGGCATATTCTAAATCATAAAAAGTTGTTTTAGAATATTCATCCTATCAAAATGGGATATCATGGCGCAGTAGGCAGGGGAAGCCATGTGCGCGAATACCGTAGTCTGGCACAAAGCAATGTAAAAAATTGGCTTTTCCTTCCCAGCTCTGTAGTTGGTGTAAATTCCTAGGTGGTGGAATTTATATGATAGCTTGGACCTTGTGGGGGTCCAAAGTGATGCCGTGTTGGGAGACAATGAACCCAAGGAGGCGCCTAGAAGTGATGCAAAAGACACACTTGATGGGGTTCAAGTGGATATTATATTGGCGACATCGTTGGAAAAGTATGCGTAAGTCATCTAAATGTTGGGTTCACTTTTTGGATTGAGTAGTGAGTTCGTCTAAATAAGAAAGGATGATGCGAGCAGGATCATGAAAAATGTAGGTCATGGCCCATTGGAAAGTAGCATCGTCGTTTTGTAGTCCAAAGGGCATGACGCGATAAGAAAAGGTGCCCCAAGGTGTTATAAAAGACGTTTTGTACTGATATGTTGGGTGGATTTGTATTTGATTGTAGATGGAAAATCCATCCATAAAGGACAGTTCCTCATGGCTGGCACAATCATCGATGATTTGGTCGATAAAAGGGGTTGGGAAGTTGTCTTTGGGACAAGCGTGGTTGAGGTCACAAAACTCTGTGCAGATACGAATAGTGCCTTATTTTTTGTTAACAGGGATGGGTTTGGAGACCCAAGAAGTGTACGCAATGGAATAAATGAACCCGACAACACTTAACTTGTCAATTTCAGCTTTGATAGCCACAACTTTGGATGGGTGTAGGGGTCATTTCATTTGATGAACAAGGGCAATATCTGGCCATTTTTCAATTCAATGTTCGACTATAGAAGGATCAAGGCCAGGAATCTTTGTATATGGCCAGGAAAAAATATATCAGTATTCCTAAAAGAGAGGTTTGTAAGAAATTATTTCTTCAAGGGAGCATGCGACGCCAATGGTGATCTCTTCTATGATGCCTGGTTTAATGGAAGTGTCAATATTGTCTATGGGGGAGATTTTGGACATGTTTCCTTCTTCAAAAGCATCAGGGGCAGGGATAGGGTTTTTGAACCAGTCAATATTCCCCAGAGGAATAAAATCCTTAGTTTTGATTGCACATAGGGAGGATTGATCAGGCACGTGAAAGACCTCTTGTGAGAGGAAAAGTGCTCAATGATGGAGAGCATTCCAAGGGAAATAAGGGGTAGTTAGTTCCTCTAAGATATCTTCATTGCAATGGAAAATGTAATAATATAGGGGATCTTAGGAGATGGCAGAGGGAACTTTGAACGAGTAAGTGTTATTGTCCTCGAGGGGTGAGGATGTAGAAGGGATATCATGTACAGGGTGTGATGGCCCACTAGACATAAACCAAATGTCAAGGAACTTTGGAGGATATCTCATTTTCTTGGGGACTAATGATGAAATATAACGAATGTCAATAATGTGAGCATGAGTGGGGAGTGCCTGAGAGGGCTCAGGCTGAGATGTGTGGCATACTGAGGCTAATGTTTGGTAGAATTGAGGTAGAGCTAGGAAATGATGAGTGTTGTGGCCATATTCCAAGCATATGGCACAAGAAAAATTGGTTTGTAACCCTTTCTTGCATGTGGTGGAGGACTCTGTAGTAGCGGTGGATGTACTTGGTGGAGTGGTAAGCAACAAGGTTTCTTTAGGGAGATGGATAATATTGCGTAACTCAGGAAGAGTAGGACATATGTTAGTGGGGTGTCCTTATATTTCTCATAGGGTGCAATGAATTTGATCTCAGGGAGGGAGTGGAGCTATGGGCTCTTTCTTCCTCCGTCTACTCCTAGTAGTGGAGGTGGTTCCACTAGGTGGGGGTAGGGGTGGTGTGGTAGGTGCCTGTACTGGGATCTGCATCGGTAATCCCTCTGTCTGAGGAGGGAGAGATGGTGTAGGAACCATAGAGGGGGGGTGTAGATACCATACAGGGATGGCGAGAACCATGTTAGGAAGGGTGAGGGTAGCAGCTACCTAAAATTCTTGGAGTCCAGGTAGGGGGTAGAAAAATGGGATTTGGGTAATGGCTTGGGGGACTGTCTCCCAAACCGGGATTTTCCCTGGGATCCAGGGGGGGGATTCGAGACAAGTGGTGTGGTGGTGTTCTTAGGGAATTCCTGATGTAGTGGTTCTCCAACTAGTGGAAATTTGATGTGAGGAGGGGCCCCAGTGAGAGGAATATTGCCTCTGATATATGTTTCGTTAGAGGATACTATACATACTTGTGCTAAAATATAAGGGTTTAGGAGAGGTGGTGCTCCATGATAAGTCCTTAACAAGGATGGGTCCTTGAATATTCCAGGACCAATGTCGATGACTGAAAAAGCATTTGATCTAGTGCGGACAAGTGGGAGGATGTTATCAATGTTGGTGGAATGATTAGGCTCGTAATGTGTAAGTTGGTCGATGGTGATTATTTCACTATTATGGGGGAACATCACCATATGAAACACAAAAGAGGCTACCTCCTTCATAGAATGCATGTAGCTGCATCCAAAAAAGATATTGTAATCAAGTGGGTTGTCGATAACTTCAATGTCAATGAGGATGGTTTTTCCCCCAAGTTCTACAGGGACATTTTGGAAGAGCCCTTCAGGGGATGATGGTCGACCGTCATAATCTCTCAGGGTGATGGTAGATGGTACTAGCTCAGGTGAGCCGAGTTTCTGCCATACTACTTTGGACATGATGCATGTGGATGCACCTTAATCAATGATGCACCAATGAATTGTGATGTTTCAGATCTTAACTTGTATCTCAAATGCTACCAGAGTGGGGAGGCGTGGTTCTCTTCTATCTAAATCAAATTTGATTAGTCGAGTATCCGCTGGGTCAAATGCCCCCAAGGAAGAAAGCAAGGACTTGTGTTGATATGGACAGGTTTGGAGGACCTCCAATATAGACATAGTAGCAAGAGACTATGCTAAGTCATCAACCAAACTGTAATCGAATGGATTTTCAGCTTGAGTGGGACTTGGGTTTTGATATTGCCCCATTTGTGGTGGGGAAGAGATTATCTATTGTTGGGTAGTCATCACACCTTGGTGTGGATTGGGGTTTTGCAAAACATATGGAGGTAATGGACTTGTCCCTTGAGAAGGATTTGGTGGGTTTGTGCTTCTCCCTTGAGAAAAATTTTGTCCCCCACCTCCTTGTGAAGGAGAACCAATAGATGGATGGTATTAGGTATTTTACCCAAGAAAAGTGGAACCAATTAAAGTTGATCCCAAACTAGTAGCACTCACTAGGGTGTGAGATGGTTGAGACGGTGAGTTGGAGAGACTAGGGACTCCTCCTAGAAAAGAAGGGAGATTATGAAAGCATCTAAAATGATAGGGATTCTATGGTTCCCCTATGGTTCTGACTAGCACACTCAATGTGTGAAAATGGTGACAAGAGAGAAATAAATGAACAAGAGATTTTTATATTTTTGACCTTCACAAAATAGTATAACTCACAATCACATGTAATCAAATGAACATCATACATAAATCAACTGTGAAATAAACAAACATTTGGATAGGTGGATTTTGTTCACGTTGGGGAAAAACAAAAATAAATGATCATGTCCTAAAAATACCTATCGTCCTTCCTCTCAATTTAGCACTGGGCCTTCCAATAGCACTCGATAGTGGGGTCTGAAGCCACTGAAAAGGAACTAGTAAAGGTTGAAGTAATCAGTTATAATGAGGGGTAGAGGGCGCATATCCTGAAAGAGATGGTGATATTTCCCAATAGCCACAAAAAATTGGATCAATGTGTGATTTCAACCCACAACCGCCATGTGGGTAGATATCCTATGTTTGGCCACTCAGTACCTCAGTCAAAGTGCACCATTTATATTTTTGGCCTAAAAAATGGGTCACGGGCTAGATACCCTCACAAGAGTTGGGTGACTCAAGGAGGGATGCGCAGAACAATCGTACCTCATCCTTCGAACCTTCATGGTTATATCCTTGCCTTATGGTGTAGGAACACTTTACTTGGAGCATTTAAAATATTCCTATTATCAACTTCTATTGTTTAAAAATGTGAGAACCTGATAATGGGGGGTTATTTGGATGCCTACCCTCGAGATCCTACCTAGACTAAAACATTTCTTTGGGAATCAATCTCCTGTGGAGGAAAATTTTGTGTGTTCTTAGAAAATTTTTAGATGGAGTGGGTTGAGAGATTGAGGTCATGGACCAACCACATTTGAATTAAATTGGTGTGGATAATTTCTAAATAAGTAGTCATATCTTTTAGAGTTCCTTTGAAGTACTTTGTGAGCACTAAAAAAGAAATCCTACTTCGACCTCCACTATTCTAATAGAAATTATGTGTGTGATGAGTGGCTTTGTGTGCAAGAAAGTGAAAAGCGTGCATAAGATTTTAATAAGTTAAGTGTGAGATTTCAGCATGTGGACTTCCTTTGGTCCTTACAAATCTTCTTACCTAGCTTAGTATGTTTCTTTGGTACAACCTTGYRGAGTATTTAAATCCCTAAAGAAMTAGAAATGTGGACATATGGGTCCTTACAAATCCTTTAAACTCCCTAGAATGTTGTCTATACTAAGAAATATTTTGAAACTATCCTAGAATTGTAGACATGTGGGCATGTATGGGCCCATTAATTGATCTTTTAAAATTTCCTAAAGTGTTTTCTAAACTAAGAAAGATTTTAGAAACTATCCTAAGATAACCAAATACACATGAAACAAGTAAATAAAGATAAAAACAAAAGGAAATAAAAGTTAGAGAATCTTACAAGAACTAGAACCATTAAAAACAAAAAAATGGCAATCATATAGCTACCAATGGATCAATATATTGATAGGATAATACCATAGAGAAAGGTAGGGACTTATGAATCCCCTCTTCGTCCTTGGGAGGGATATTGAGTTCCCTAATAGATAGATATTCTCTTCATGTAATGGAAAGTGAAAAAATGGTGAATAAATACAATGCCAATCCTCTCAAGAGGTGAGTGGAATGGCCCTTGCTATCGTGCTTGAATTATTCAAAGAAAAAACAGGATTCTCCAAGAAGAATTCTTGCAGCATAACAATACCTTGAAGTTATTATTTTTCTAGCACACCCATGGCACATATTTATAGTGTCCATTCATGACAAGATACAACTAGTTCATAGTGTGAACAAGGGTCCTTTTAGGGAACTTCCTAGCCCTTGACCAACCTCCAAGCTAGATTTAGCTCAGATATGAGTGTCAAATTGTGTTGGGGGTTGAAATGGAAGCGGTTGAGAGGTCAACAAGATTCATAAATGTGTCATTCATGAGAAGTGTATAGATTTTATCGTAGACAGTCATGCATCTTCCACACAGTGCGCGATTAGAGTTGTGTTGGCCCACACATTTTGCACACAGTGTGCGCGCTTCCTTTGGTGAATCTGCACACTTTAATTTTTGAACCAAGTGTATAGTTTTCTTCATTTTTTATGGATTTTGATGTTGTAGGTGTACTAAATTCTATTTCCATTGATGTCTTTCTTCAACCATTGTGTGCAATGTTGCGGACGATTTTTCAGTGATAACAACTCTTCTAGTCACAGTAGGGCCAGAGTATTCATTTTCCGTACATAGTCCAATCGATTTGGAAAAAGGTTAAAATTATACCAAAATCACACCTCTTCAAAACATTTTTAGTGAGTGTGATAGAGACAAGATCACTATTCTTTCTTTTCAATTTTAAGGAGTCTGAAAAGAGCTTAAATATGGACTCCCCAGTCCTTTTTTGTAAATTTAGTCCCCTGAGCCTAAAAAAGTATAAAACAGAACTTAGGAGAAATATTCTAGCCCATATAACAGAGTATTCCTTTTGCATAAGTAGTCTTGTCTAGTCCAAAAAAATGGGTAAACTTGTGTTGGACAAACGTTCCATCAGATCCATTAATGAGTGTACAAGGAACAACGTCACTCGACACTATTTTCAATTTTAAGGAGTCTGAATAGAGCTTAATTATGGTCTCTGTAATGTTGTTGAGGAGAAGCATGTAAGACAGGGGTCCCATGGGAAAAGGATAGAATGAGAGATAGTAAGAAGTATGAAGTTCAAACGCAAACTAACCGAGACCCCCAAGCTTAAAGATAAGCTTGTAGCATGAGCACCAGAATGAAAAAGGATTCTATACTAGATCTCCCATGGAAGGTAGGCTCTAGCATCAACTGAATGATGTTTTAAGTAGAGAGAAAGGTTTCACAATTTGTTGATGGCATTGACCCTAGGTTTAGACGGTAATGGTGACCGAGAATGAAACAGTTTGAGTGAAATGCACCCTAACCTAAATTCTAATTATAAACACATTTCATTCCCAGAGTCTTGTACAAGACTCGTCTAATCGATGATAAAGGTACCAGAGAAAATTCCTAAGACTTCAAAAAATGATGATAATGTTGCAAAATATGATCATTAGTTGAAAATTTAGAGAAAATCAGGAAACTTTAGAAATTGGGTTTTCAAAATTTTAATAAATTTTTGTATAATTACTCATTTACCATTCTATTTTTACCATTTCACTCAAATAATTACCAAAGTGACCAAAACCCTTGAAGAGAAAATCATAAAAACACAAATCTTGGAGAAAACCCACTACTTTCCACCTTCAACAAGTAAGTATTCCATCCTTATCTTGCATTTCAATTCTTCATTTTATCAATTTTTTTCCAAAAATCAAGCTTAAAGTCACTTTAACAAATGTGAACCTACACATCCACAGGATACCATAAGGCAACGTGGATGTTCGTAGCTGGTGGAAACACTAGTCACGAATATCCACAATTGTTCTAAAGGAAAGGTGTGGATGCACAAAAAATAAAAAAACTAACTCAAACCTTTTGGAAATTGACAAGATGTCCATTTTCTAGAGAGAACGTGAACATGAGGAGGTGGATCAAGCAGTGTTCGATAAGGATGAGGCCAAGTAATATCCGTGTGCTTGCAGCATGTACAAATTTTTCGAAGTTAACATCATGATAGTACAAAGGAGATTACTTAATCTCCTAATTGACTACTAAAACTCAAATGTCTAGGCATTCATTCTCATTGGACAGTCTTTGACCATTATGGTTGAAGACATTTACTTCATTATCGAATTTTCGAGGAGAGTGGAAGTACCAAAATTCCAATCTTGAGGAAGAGGCCAGAGTATCAATGAGTATTGGGTTTCCAACATGGTGATGAGTGGCTCGCAAGTGTCATTCAAACAAATAACCAACTTGAGCCTCAAAGTCATTCTATACACCTTAGTTTGGATCGTGGAATCCAACTCTTTACACTTGGAATCGTGGGAACAAATGCATTATGGGATTGAATGCCTAGGCCCTACTATGTATGACTAGAGTACCACTATGCTGAAAAATATGAAAACACAACTAGCAGACTGCAAGCTTAGGAAGGAAAAGAAATTATGCTTCGGAAGTGTCTTATGTACTTTATTATTTAAGAAGGTCTCTATGATGATCCCACGAGAACAGATACAAGGACACTTATGACCATGTCCAACCATGCTCCATTGGACCAAGCTCATATATCGCTTAGGATGTGGAAAAATGTCCAACCCTTTTGATGACAACTTCTTTGGTTGGTGGAAGAGACAAACTCCCTTCATCGAGGACTACCCATATGCGGGTATAGACTTCACCAACGATCCATATGTCATCATCCTTTTTGAAGATGAGCTATAGGACATACGTAACCTTTCATTTTTGTGTTATTTAATTTAAAATGTTTTAAAATATAACAAATTATATATTTTTGTGAGATACAAAATACTAACAAATACCTTTATTCTATGCAGATAGAGCACCCATGAGACCGTAAAATGTCCCATGACATAGCCGATAAGGTAGAGACGAGGAAGGACCGAGGGATGATGCATAAAGGGCTTTTCATAGTGTGGGCCAAAACTTTGAGGCCCTCATGTGCAATGTGCCTATGGCGACCATTGACAACCTACCTATTAGCATGCAATGACATGTCATAGGAGTACCTAGGCCATCGATCTGATTATTCCGGCATTTGGAAAATGCCATAGTTTGTTATGATAGGGTGCACCAGCCTCACACCCAGACATATTATGTGCTCATATAACAATTTTTTATTTGTATAACTTTCTATCACCTTCGAGGAGGCCCTAAAATTTGTACTTGATGGGTCTCATTTTGATATATTTATTATTTTTTGTGCATTATATACATTTTGTGTTTTATTTTGCAAAAGTATATATATACATGTGTCTATGTGTGCTTTACTTTAATGATGATATACATTCCAATCTATCACATAATTAGCATAAGCTATATATAATGATGATATTCTTTGTAAAATCTGACATCATACATTTATATAAGTGACTTCCATGGTCAATGAAAATCTCTCTCGGAACCCCAAACCTATATATGACCTAATTGAATATGAATAGTGTTGTTTTCTCCCCATAATTAGCAAAATTTGGAAAATCTTGGGCCCTCTTAATAAAGTAGTTGACGACTATAATGATATAACAATGCCCTATAGTTGAAGCAGGGTGGCATGTCATAAAATAAACCCCCCAATTGGTGAAGGGCCCAATAGTGATTATGAGAAACATTGGATCAGGATGTGCACACATTTTCGTAGTGAAAATTTGGCATGGATTCCACTTCTTTACCGCTTCAACACAATCCTTAAAGATCGTAGGCCAAAAGTATCTTGTGCACAAAACATTTGGTTTGTTTCCAACCCAGATAAGTGACCACCACATGCCCCACTATGGCATTCATTTAAAACAACCTCCACTTCTTCAAGAGTTAAGGAACACTGAAGGATCGAGTCAACCCCTTGATGATACAAAGTGGCAGTGATAATGAGGTATTTTTTTCCATATGATGGATCCGTTGTTGGTCATATCTCGAGTAGTTCAAAGGGAAATTCAAAGTTTGGAGATATACAAGGATATCTGACGCAAGAGTCGCAACCCTCACTGTCGGACTCTGCTTCTCACCAGGACCTTCTCTCTCTCACAGGCCCGAAGAGTCCAAGCTCTTTCAACTCCTCTCGGGAGTTCTCGCTACCCACAACACTCCTTCTGCGATCTCCCCTTCGTGAATCGGGGAATCGGGATTCGCGATATCGCGAATCTCGTTGACACAATTCTTGTGCCAAACAAAACCCCAAACCCCGAAGGGTCAATGAGTCAACACTCCCATCTCCTATCGGGGATTTCCCTATCGGGAAATCGGGACATAAGATGTTGCGATTCACATGCACCATGAATCCCCGAACCCCAAATTTCGATGGAACATGCACTATCCCCGCGCCACGTCACTTCCCCTCTCCTTTCTACCGGGGATCGCGCGATCGCGACTTCATCGTTCGCAATTCCTTTCCATTTGAAAACCCCGAACACCGAGGTGTCGAGTCCTCGCTACAATGCCACCTGTACCCCACTCACTCCGGGGCCCCACGATGCCACATCACTTCGGGATTTCATGGTTCGCAAATTCGCGATACAAGTTTTCTTTGGGGTTGAAAGCCCCGAAGCTTCGAACGCCGAAACCCCGAAGTCCGACTTCTCGGGATAATGCGCCACCTGTCCCTGCCTCGATCAACGGTTCCCGTTAAATCGGGAAATCGCGATTCGCGATTTCACGAGGTATAAATTCTCACCTCGCCATCCTCCGAATGCCGAAACCCCGATGCCCCGAACGCCGATGGCGCTGGATCCCCGCCACGTGTCCTCCTGCCAATCGGACGGTCCAGATCCCCTCGGGATTCCATGACTTGCGCTGTCCGGATTCTTGTGACCTCGAGAATCCCGAATTCCTGAAGGCCGATATCCTGACTACTTAACCCCTGT
>JASDQU010107441.1:30812-56689 GCA_032191745.1 Picea mariana | reverse complement strand
GGTGATGTTCTTAGGGAATTATTGATGTAGTGGTTCTCTGACTGGTGGAAATTCGATGTGGGGAGGGGCCCCAGTGAGAGGAATATTGCCAACAATATATGTTTCGTTAGATGATACTATACATACTTGTGCTAAAATATAAGGGTTTAGGAGAGGTGGTGCCCCATGATAAGTCCTTAACAAGGATGGGTCCTTGAATATTCCAGGACCAATGTTGATGACTAAAAAAGCATCTGAGCTAGTGCGGACAAGGGGGAGGATGTTATTAATGTTGGTGGAATGATTAGGCTCATAATGTGTAAGTTGGTCGATGGTGATTATTTTCCTGTTATGGGGGAATATCACCATATGAAACACAAAAGAGGCTACCTCTTTCATAGAATGCATGTAGATGTGAACGAAAAAGATATTGTAATCAAGTGGGATGTCGATAAATTCAATGTCAACCCTTCAGGGGATGATGGTCGACCATCATAATCTCTTAGGGTGATGGCAGACGGTACTAGCTCAGGTGAGTTGAGTTTTTTCCATACTACTTTGGACATGATGCATGTGGATGCACCTTAATCAATGATGCACCAATAAATTGTGATGTTTTATATTGTAACTGGTATCTCAAATGCTACCAGAGTGGGGAGGCGTGGTCCTCTGCTATCTAAATCAAATTTGATTAGTCGAGTATCAGCTGGGTCAACTGCCCCCAAGGAAGAAAGAAATGACTTGTACTGATATGGACAGGTTTGGAGGACCTCCAATATAGACATAGCAACAATAGACTGTGCTAAGTCATCAACCAAACTATAATCGAATGGATTTTCAGCTTGAGTGGGACTTGGGTTTTGATATTGCCCCATTTGTGGTGGGGATGCGATTATATATTGTTGGGTATTCATCACACCTTGGTGTGGAATGGGGTTTTGCAAAACATATGGAGGTAATGGACTTGTCCCTTGAGAGGGATTTGGTGGGTTTGTGCTTCTCCCTTGAGAAAAATTTTGTCCCCCACCTCCTTGTGAAGGAGAACCAATAGATGGATGGTATTGGGTATTTTACCCAAGAAAAGTGGAACCAAGTAAAGTTGATCCCAAACTAGTAGCACTCACTAGGGTGTGAGATGATTGAGATGGTGATTTGGAGAGACTAGGGACTCCTCCTAGAAAAGGAGGGAGATTATGCAAGCATCTAGAACAATAGGTATTATGTGGTTCCCCTATGGTTCTGACTAGCACACTAAATGTGTGAAAATGGTGACAAGAGAGAAATAAATGAACAAGAGATTTTTATATTTTTGACCTTCACAAAATAGTATAACTCACAATCACATGTAATCAAATGAACATCATACATAAATCAACTGTGAAATAAACAAACATTTGGATAGGTGGATTTTGTTCACGATGGGGAAAAACAAAAATAAATGATCGTGTCCTAAAAATACCTATCGTCCTTCCTCTCAATTTAGCACTGGGCCTTCCAATAGCACTCGACAGTGGGGTCTGAAGCCACCAAAAAGGAACTAGTAAAGGTTGAATTAATCAGTTATAATGAGGGGTAGAGGGTGCATATCCCAAAAGAGATGGTGATATTTCCCAATAGCCACACAAAATCGGATCAAGGTGCGATTGCAACCCACAACCGCCATGTGGGTAGATATCCCATGTTTGGCCACTCAGTACCTTAGTCAAAGTGCACCATTTATATTTTTGGCCTAAAAAATGGGTCACGGGATGGATGCCCTCACAAGAGTTGGGTGACTCAAGGAGGGATGCACAGAACAACCGTACCTCATCCTTTGAACCTTCACGGGTATCTCCCTGCCTTATGGTGTAGGAACACTTTACTTGGAGGATTTAAAATATCCCTATTCTCAACTTCTATTCTTTAAAAATGTGAGAACCTGATAATGGGGCGTTATTTGGATGCCAACCCTCGAGATCCTACCTAGACTAAAACATTTCTTTAGGAATCTCCCATGGAGGAAAATTTTGTGCGTTCTTAGAAAATTTTTAGATGGAGTGGGTTGAGAGATTGGGGTCATGGACCAACCACGTTTGAATTAAATTGGTGTGGATAATTTCTAAATAAGTAGTCATATCTTTCAAAGTTCCTTTGAAGTACTTTGTGAGCACTAAAAAAGAAATCCTACTTCAACCTCCACTATTCTAATAGAAATTATGTGTGTGATGAGTGGCTTTGTGTGCAAGAAAGTGAAAAGCGTGCATAAGATTTTAATAAGTTAAGTGTGAGATTTCAGCATGTGGACTTCCTTTGGTCCTTACAAATCTTCTTACCTAGCTTAGTATGTTTCTTTGGTACAACCTTGCAGAGTATTTAAATCCCTAAAGAACTAGAAATGTGGACATATGGGTCCTTACAAATCCTTTAAACTCCCTAGAATGTTGTCTATACTAAGAAATATTTTGAAACTATCCTAGAATTGTAGACATGTGGGCATGTATGGGCCCATTAATTGATCTTTAAAAATTTCCTAAAGTGTTTTCTAAACTAAGAAATATTTTAGAAACTATCCTAAGATAACCAAATACACATGAAACAAGTAAATAAAGATAAAAACAAAAGGAAATAAAAGTTAGAGAATCTTACAAGAACTAGAACCATTAAAAACAAAAAAATGACAATCATATAGCTACCAATGGATCAATATATTGATAGGATAACACCGTAGAGAAAGGCAGGGACTTATGAATCCCCTCTTCCTCCTTGGGAGGGATATTGAGTTCCCTAATAGAGATATATTCTCTTCATGTAATGGAAAGTGACAATGGTGAATAAATACAATGCCAATCCTCTCAAGAGGTGAGTGGAATGGCCCTTGCTATCGTTCTTCAATTATTCAAAGAAAAAAAAGGATCTTCCAAGAAGAATTCTTGCAGCATAACAATACATTGAAGTTATTATTTTTCTAGCACACCCATGGCACATATTTATAGTTTCCATTCATGACAAGATACAACTAGTTCATAGTATGAACAAGGGGCCTTTTAGGGAACTTCCTAGTCGTTGACCAACCTCCAAGCCAGATTTAGCTCAGATATGAGTGTCAAATTGTGTTGGGGGTCGAAATGGAAGTGGTTGAGAGGTCAACAAGATTCATAAATGTGTCATTCATGAGAAGTGTATGGATTTTATCATAGACAGTCATGCATCTTGCACACAATGTGCAATTAGAGTTTTGTTGGCCCGCACATTTTGCACACAGTGTGCGCGCTTCCTTTGGTGAATCTGAACACTTTAATTTTTGAACCAAGTGTATAGTTTTCTTCATTTTTGATGGATTTTGATATTGTAGGTGCACTAAATTCTGTTGGCATTTATGTCTTTCTTCAACCATTGTGTGCAATGTTGCGGATGATTTTTCAGTGATAACAACTCTTCTAGTCACAGTAGGGCCAGAGTATTCATTTTTCGTATATAGTCCAATCAGTCTGGAAAAAGGTTAAAATTATACCAAAAGCACACCTCTTCAAAACCTTTTTAGTGAGTGTGATAGAGACAAGATCACTCTTCTTTCTTTTCAATTTTAAGGAGTCTGAAAAGAGCTTAAATATGGACTCCCCAGTCCTTTTTCATAAATTTAGACCCCTGCGCCTGAAAAAGTATAAAACACAACTTAGGAGAAATATTATAGCCCATATAACAGAGTATTCCTTTTGCGTAAGTAGTCTTGTCTAGTCCAAAAAAAGGGGTAAACTTGTGTTGGACAAACGTTCCATCAGATCCATTAATGAGTGTACAAGGAACAACATCACTCGACACTATTTTCAATTTTAAGGAGTCTGAATAGAGCTTAATTATGCTCTCTGTAATGTTGTTGAGGAGAAGCATGCAAGACAGGGGTCCCATGGGAAAAGGCTAGAATGAGAGATAGTAAGAAGTATGAAGTTCAAACGCAAACTAACCGAGACCCCCAAGCTTAAAGATAAGCTTGTAGCATGAGCACCAGAATGAAAAAGGATTTTATACTAGATCTCCCATGGAAGGTCGGCTCTACGATCAACTGAACGATGTTTTACGTAGAGAGAAAGGTTTCACAATTTGTTGATGGCGTTGACCCTAGGTTTAGATGGTAATGGTGACTGAGAATGAAACAGTTTGAGTGAAATGCACCCTAACCTAAATTCCAATTATAAACACATTTCATTCCCAGAGTCTTGTACAAGACTCGTCCAATCGATGATAAAGGTACCAGATAAAATTCCTAAGACTTGAAAAAACGACAATAATGTTGCAAAATATGATCATTAGTTGAAAATTTAGAGAAAATCGGGAAACTTTAGAAATTGGGTTTTCAAAATTTTAATAATTTTTTGTATAATTACTCATTTACCATTCTATTTTTACCATTTCACTTAAATAATTACCAAAGTGACCAAAACCCTTGAAGAGAAAATCATAAAAACACAAATCTTGGAGCAACTCCACTACTTTCCACCTTCAACAAGTAAGTATTCCATCTGTATCTTGCATTTCAATTCTTCATTTTATCAATTTTTTTCCAAAAATGAAGCTTAAAGTCACTTTAACAAATGTGAACCTGCACATCCATAGGATACCATAAGGCAGCCCGTGGATGTTCGCAGCTGGTGGAAACACTAGTCACGAATATCCGCAATTGTTCTAAAGGAAAGGTGTGGATGCACAAAAAATAAAAAAACTAACTCAAACCTTTTGGAAATTGACAGGATGTCCATTTTCTAGAGAGAACGTGAACATGAGGAGGTGGATCGAGCAGTGTTCGATAAGGATGGGGCCAAGCAAGATCTGTGGGCTTGTATCATGTACAAATTTTTTGAAGTTAACATCGTGATAGCACAAAGGAGATTACTTAATCTCCTAATTGACTACTGGAACTCAGATGTTGAGGCATTCATTCTCATCGGACAGTCTTGGACCATTATGGTCAAAGACATTTACTTCATTATCGAATTTTTGAGGAGAGTGGAAGTACCAAAATTCCAATCTTGAGGAGGAGGCCAGAGTATCAATGAATCTATCAATGAGTATTGGGTTTCCAACATGGTGATGAGTGGCTCGCAAGTGTCAATCAAACAAATAACCAACTTGAGCCTCAAAGTCATTCTATACACCTTAGTTCGGATCGTGGAATCCAACTCTTTACACTTGGCATCGTGGGAACAAATGCACTATGGGATTGAATGCCTAGGCCCTACTATGTATGACTAGAGTACCACTATGCTGAAAAATATGAAAACACAACTAGCAAACTGCAAGCTTAGGAAGGAAAAGAAATTATGCTTCAGAAGTGTCTTATGTACTTTCTTATTTAATAAGGTCTCTATGATGATCCCATGAGAACATATACAAGGAAACTTATGACCATGTCCAACCATGTTCATAAGTTGTATGTGGACAAATGTCCAACTCTTTCGATGACAACTTCTTTGGTTGGTGGAAGAGACAAACTCCCTTCATTGAGGACTACCCATATGCAAGTATAGACTTCACCAATGATCCAGATGTCATCATCCTTGTTGGAGATGAGCTATAGGACATAGGTAACCTTTCATTTTTGTGTTATTTAATTTAAAATGTTTTAAAATATAACAAATTATATATTTTTGTGAGATCCAAAATACTAACAAATACCTTTATTCTATGCAGATAGAGCACCCATGAGACCGTAAAATGTCCCATGACATAGATGACAAGGTAGACATGAGGAAGGATCGAGGGATGATGCATAAATGGATTTGCATAGTGTGGGCCAAAACTTTGAGGCCCTCATGTGCAATGTGCCTATGGTGACCATTGACAACCTACCTGTCGACATGCAACGACATGTCGTAGGAGTACCTAGGCCATCGGTCCGATTATTTCCGCGTTTGGAAAATGCCATAGTTTGTTATGATAGGGTGCACCATCCTCACACCCAAAAATATTATGTGCTCATAGAACAATTTTGTATTTGTATAACTTTATATGGCCTTCGAGGGATAGGAGGCCCTAAAATTTGTACTTGATGGGTCTCATTTTGATATATATATTATTTTTTGTGTGTTATATACATTTTGTGTTTTATTTTGCAAAAGTATATATATACATGTGTCTATGTGTGCTTTACTTTAATGATGATATACATTCCAATCTATCACATAATTAGCATAAGAATCATCTAACTCATTAGCTCTCCTAGGAACACGCTCTTAAGTAATGAACTCAAATGAACGTTTTAGAAGATGTACCCTAAGGAAAAACTATAATAGCACTGGATCTCAAACTCGATAAACACCATTTCACTGTAAAACTACCAATTGAGAATCCATGAACACTTGAAGGTGATAAATACCAAATGAAAATTAATTTCACAAAAGATCAATAACAACATTATATACAACAACATTGTTGGTAATTTCCTCGCGATACACACCTCCAATGGACACTAACTGCCTAGAAGGTGAATAAATCAGTAATCACACAAGTAGTGGATGATAGGTGTTGAGTATGGCACCATTATAAAATCTGAATTAAATCAACAACTCCTTGGGCATATGCAACATAACAAAAGCACATCAATTACTAACGCAATAAAAGGACCAAAATTGTAAACAAATCTACGTACAATATAAACAATAAAATACAAGAGTGCCAAGCATATTACTTCTTAAAGTAAATCCCATTTATGGGCTCTGACAACACATTTCCTTCAAAATCCCCGAGCTCATAGGATCCTTTCTCTGAAATTCGTCGCATGATGTAAGGACCGAACCACATGTGGTTGAAATTTCCTTCCACAAGGCATCCTTTTCCTGGTTCTAGAACAACACAGGATCTCCCTCAGAGAACATCTTGGGACAGATAGACTTATTGTACTATGAATTGACTCATTTCTTATGCACTTCATTCTCTAACATTGCATCTCAATGTTGCTAATCGATATGTTCAAGATAAAATAGGCGTTCTTCGAGATAAGTCATGTCTGAAAGGAGCTCGACTGCTATTTTGAGCGAAGGAACTTCACATTCAATAGGAAAAAATGCTTCCACTCCATGAACGAGTTGTAATAGTGATAAGTTAGTGGAAGTTTTGGCTAAGGTCTGGTAAGTTGACAAGGCTAGGTAAATAATTAAGTTCTAGTTCGTTTGAGTTGAATTAACTATTCTTCTTAGTATTGTTTTTAATGATTTTTTTATGGATTCAACTTGACCATTAGCCTGAGGGTACTAAGGAGATGAGTGTTTCTTTGTAAACCCTAGTTTTGATACTAACTCTGACATCGTACATTTATAGAAGTGACTTCCATGGTCAATGAAAATATCTCTCGGAACCCCAAACCTATATATGACCTAATTGAATATGAATAGTGTTGTTTTCTCCCCATAATTAGCAAAATTTGGAAAATCCTAGGCCCTCTTAATAAAGTAATCGACGACTATAATGATGTAACAATTCCCTATAGCTGAAGCACGGTGGCATGTCATAAAATAAACCCCCCAATTGGTGAAGGGCCCAATAGTGATTATGAGAAACATTGGATCAAGATGTGCACGCATTTTTGTAGTGAAAATTTGGCATGGATTCCACTTCTTTACCACTTCAACACAATCCTTAAAGATCGTAGGCCAAAGGATCTTGTCCACAAAAAATTTTGGGTTGTTTCCAACCCAAACAAGTGACCACCACATGCTCCACTATGGCATTCATTTAAAACAACCTCCACTTCTTCGAGAGTTAAGAAACATCGAAGGATCGAGTCAACCCCTTGATGATACAAAGTGGCAGTGATAATGAGGTATTTTTTTCCATATGATGGATCCATCGTTGCTCATATCTCGAGCAATTCAAAGGGAAATTCAAAGTTTGGAGATATACAAGGATATCCCCATATAAGGGATCAGACAAAGAGATGAGGAAAATGTGCTCATCTGAAAATGAGTCTATCATATCTCCTTCCTCGTTCTCTACTAGAAACTCTGACATCAGTTCAGTGAAAACTAAAGACTTCTTAGATTTCGCAGATGCAAAGTCCAATTCAAATTATTGAAGCACAACAATCCACTTGTTGTACTTCCTGCCAATAATTCTCCTAGTCAAAACATATTGAAATGGATTGAACGTGGCGATGACGATTGTCTTTTGCAATAGAATGTAATGTCAGAGCCATTAGACAACATGAAAATATTCCAGTTCCAGTTTATCTACATGTGAATATCTAAGTTCATGACCCATGAGAGCGTGGCTCAAGTAATAGATGACATGCTCTTGGATCTTGTCGTCCTCTTCAACTAGAACCATGTCAATCAAATACATAGTTTCTTCCAAATATAACAAGTAGTCTCAGTTGTAATTAGGGGGACTCAACAAAGGAGTTGAAACCAATGCTTTTTTCAAAGAATCAAAAGAAAATTGTGCTTCATCCCAATAGAATGGGACCCATTTCTTCAAAAGGTGCATAAATCCCTTTTTTATATTGGCATAGTTTGGAACAAAACACTTGAGGAAATTCTCCTTGCCTTGTAGGATCTGAAGTTGTTGGATTGTACGTGGGGGAGGAAACTAATTTATTTCCTAAACATTCAACGCATCAACCATGATCCCTTTTGTTGAAATGATGAATCCCAAAAGACAACCAAAGGTCACACAAAATATACGCTTGTGTGGATTCAATCGAATCCTATAGAAACAACACAGTTCAAAAAATAAGATGAGGTTTAAGAGATGTTGGTCCCTCTTGCATGAGTGAGCCATGAGATCATCTAAGTATTCCTCCACTATGTTCTTCAAGTCATTCAAGACAAACATCATGGCCCTCTAGAATGTTGCACCATCATTTTTAAGACCAAATGGCGTTTTCCTGTAAGAGAACGTACCCGAAGGACATATAAAGGTCGTCTTGTGTTATTCTTTTGAGTGAGTTTCAATTTGGTTGTAGTTGGTGTTGTTTTGGTTTCTTCACTTGGGTGAGAAAAACAACAACACTTGCATGTCTACATGACTCTACTAGACAAGACAGAAGTTGGTGAGTGGGTTAAACAAGCCAAACACATGTAATAAACAAAGAAAATAATCTAAAACAACTAAGAAATAAATGTTAGAAAGCATGAGAAACTTAGAACCATGAAAATAAAACAATTACCAACATAATTCTACCAATCGATCAATAGATTAGTAGGAAAACCACCGTAGAGAAAAATTAGGGACTTATGAGTCCCCTCTTCCTCCTTGGGAGGGCTCTTGAGTTCCATAATGGAGAGATCTTCATACAATGGAAGAAAATGGAAAATGGTGAAGAACAACAATGCCTATTCCCTCAAGAGGTGAGTGGAATGGCCTATTTCAATGGTGCTTGAAGGCTCCAATTAGAAAAAAAGATTCTCAAGGGAGAATTCTTGCAGCATAACAATACGATGAAGATTTTGGTTTCTTAGTGCACCCATGGCTCTTATTTATATCATTCATACATGGAAAATTGTAATTGGTTCATAGTGTGAACAAGGGGCCTTTTAGGGCACCCTCTAGTCCTTGACCAGCCCCCCATTCAGATTTTGCTCAGATATGAGGGTCAAATCGTGTTGGGGGTTAGTCCATAAGTAGTTGAGGGGCCAACAAGATCCATAAATGCGTCGTTCATAGAAGTGTGTAGCTTTTCTTGTACATAATCGTGCACTTGGTGCATTGTGCGTGTTGTGGGATGTGTTGGCCTATGCACAGTGCGCACTGTGCGTGTGCTTCCTTTGGTGAATATGCACATTTGAATTTTTTACCAAATTTGTATATTTTTCCTTTTGAATGCAATTTGGTGCTTTAGGTGGAATAATTGTTGTTGGCATTTTTGTGTTTCTTTAACCATTTGCATGCAATGTTGTGGATGATATTTCAGTGATAAAAAATGCCCCTTGATGTGTGAGGTTAGGAGCATATGTATAGCCGAAATACATGAATGTTTCTTTTTTTGAGAGTGTCAATGTAATGAAGAGTTAAGAGAGGAACTGCAAGAGAGAACTGTCAAAGGGAGAGGGAAAATTATGGGACCCAAACCTTTCTCTAGGGAGAAAAAAGAAAATCTATGTACAAACAAGGTGGGCATGCCCCATGCTCATGTCATGTAACCAAAATGTGAGACTGTAACTGAATATGTATGTTGGTGTAGATAATTGCAACACCCTTGGGGATGGTTGATAATGACAGATGATTTTTATGAATGGTGAATGGAATCTGAAGTGAGGCAATGACAACTGTAAGAATGGTCGATGACTCGTAGGCATTGATGGCCTAACAAATTCATAGGTCTTTGGCTGGTATGAAATAAGTGCAATAGTCACATAGTAAGACCCACCATAACATGAGAGTTTGTTGAAGTCAAATGTTATGGGGGTGGAATCAGAGATAAATGATGATTCTCATTGTGTCATCCGAGAATTCTCATTGCAAAGGTAATAAGAGTCAATATACTATCGCCCTTCTGGAAACTATGTTGATCTCAAAAGAAAGGGAGACACGACTCCAAAAAGAAAAGGGCTTCATGAAATCCACTGAGTTGATATCAGGTACTAACGGGTAACATGAACGAAATCAAGATTCGGGGAGACTCAAGACTTCCCTTGGTTGGGGAATTTTTCAAGGATGATTGGCAACAACCATAAACTAGATCTAGTGTCAGGAGGATGACTAGATGCGGGGTAAACTATGCCAGAGGCAAAGAAAGTGGACAAACTCAGAGATCATGGGTATATAGACTTGGGATACCTGGGGTTCATGAGTGATGTCAGTGTGAAAAGATAGTGGATGCCCCAACCAAGGGAGACATGGGTTTCTTTTCCAAGAAAAAGAAGGCCATCAAGGGTGATGAGAAAAAAAGATAAGTAAATTATGGAAACAAAGGATTTTTACAAGTACCAAAGGAATAAAGAATAATTTGGGTTGAGTATACAGATATAGAAATGGGTGCCCTAGTGAAATATGGCTTGGCATGTTAAGGTGCAAGTTTGTGAAAGAAAACTGGTGTAGGGTGGGGGCCCCATGGGTGGGTTTTTGTATTAGGTAAATGGATGAAGGAAAATTTGCATATGGGAAAAATGATGGTGGTTGAGATGGAGGGATAATGATACTGCAGAGGTGCAGTCAATAGAACTGAGATTATATGACCTGGGAGTCCATTGGTAAATATATCAATATGATGAGAAGAAGTATGGGGTTCATTCTCGGAAGTGCGTAAGACTATTGAGACTCCCATACCTAGGGGTGAAATCAACATGAGTTTCAAGTTACCAAGGGGAACTATGAATGGGACAAATCATGTGGGGGAGAGTGTTACTGGGTGACAATACCCAAATGCAATAGAGGTAAAGGTACTGCAGAGCCAAATGTAAGGAACCCAAAGGTAAATGTCATAGGGTATGTCTGTGAGATGCAATTGATTTTTCAGAGGGAGTAATTACATGTCAGTGTCGAACATATACCTGAAGGGGTTGTAATATTGTGGAACAAGGACCTGCACACATTAAAACCAAATACCCAATGTGAACAATATTGTATGATAAATAACATATAATAGTTATTTGATAAAATTGAACATGAGCATGCGTACCTTATTGTGACGTGAGAAAAAGGCTCCTCCGAGGCTAAGTGAAAATGATGACCCAGGGAATGTGAATGTGTAGCTGGAGGGATCAGGATCCCGTGCCTAAGAATGGATCAGAAAAACAAAGGCTCTGGGATCCTGTAACAGAGTGTGGAAGTTGGGAAAATGGCCTAATATATGGAAGGTGGGCCCAAAATGTCACCTCATCTGCACTGACATTATTGGTGATTTGGCAAGAGTGTTGTGAGGTGATTTGGAAGATTACGTGAGCTTGGGGCTACCGATTAGGTAAGTGAAATACCTCTTGTGAGAGGAAAAGGGATCGATGATGGAGCGCATTCCAAGGGAAATCAGGGGTAGTCAGTTCCTCCAAGATATCTTTGTCACAGTGGAAAGTGTGAGAATATAGGGGATCCGGGGAGGTGACAGGGGGAACTGTCAATGGGTGGTTGTTATTATCCTCAAGTGGTGAGGACATAGACGAGATATCATGTATAGGGTGTGAGGGACTGTTGGACATAAAGTACATGTCCCGATACTGTGGAGGGAACCTTGTTTACTTAGGGACTGATGAAAAAATATATCGAATATCAGTCATGTGAGACGCAGTATGGAGTGGTTGAGAGGGCTCAGGATGAGATGTTTGGCGTATTGTGGATAAGGCTTGGATAAATTGAGGTAGAGCTGGGCAATGATGGGTGTAATGGCCATATTCTAAGCATATGGCACAAGCAAATTTGGTTCAAAACCCTTTATTTCCTAAAGTGGAGGATTTTGTAGTAGCAATGGACATACTTGGTGGAGCAGCGAGCAATGTGGTTGCTGGAGGGAGTTGTATCATATTACGTAACTCAGGAAGAGTAGGACATCTATTAGTGGGGTATCTGTCCCTTTTGCATAGTGCATAAGGCGGTTGAACTCAGGGAGGAAGTAGAGTTGTGGGATCTTCTTCTTTCGTCTACCCCCAACAGTGACAGTGATGCCAACAGTTGGGGGTGGGGGTGGTGTGGTAGGAGCCTGTACTAGTATCTGCATCAGTATTCCCTATGTCTGAGGAGGGAGAGATGGTTTAGGAACCATCACTGGTGGATGAAGATAACATACAAGGATGGAAATAACCATGTTAGGGAGGGTAAGGGTCACAACTCCCTGGAATGCTTGGAATCCAGGTGGGGGGTGGAAGAAGGGAATTTGGGTAATGGCTTGGGGGACTGTCTCCTAAACTAGGATTTTCCCCTGGAGGAGAGGAAAATCTAGGATAAGTGGTGCAATAATAGTTCTTCCTGAAGTAATAGTTCCTCCACTGGTGGAACCTTGATGTGAGGAGAGGCCTTGGTGGGAGGAGTCTTTGTGATATCGGTTACATTAGAAGATACTACACACACTTGTGTTGAAGGGTGTAGGAGAGGTGGTGCTCCATGATATTTCCCCAGCAAGGATACGTCCATGAAAATTATGGGACCCATGTCGATGACTGAATAAGAATCGGAACTAGTGCAGACAAGGGGAAGAATGTTATCGATGTTAGCAGAATGGTTAGGCTCATAATGTGTAATTTAGTCGATGATGATGATTTTCCCATTGTGGGGGAACATCATCATTCGAAACACCGAAGAGGCTACCACCTTCATAGCATACATGTAGCTACATCTGAACAAGATATTGTAATTGAGTGGGGCATCGATAACTTCAATGTCAATGAGGATGGATTTTCCTTTGAGTTTTACGGGGACATTTTTGAAGAGCCCTTTAGGGGATCATGGTCGGCCATCATAAGCTCTAAGGGTGATGGCAAATGGTATTATCTCTGGGGAGCCAAGTTTCGACCACACGACTTTGGGCATGATGCATGTGGATGCACCTTCATCGATGATACATTGATGAAATATGATGTTCCTGATCTTAACTGGTATCTGGAAAGCTACCAGGGCGAGGAGGCGTGGTTCTATGCTATCTAGATCAAAGTTGATGAGTCGCATATCAGCTAGGTCAAATTCCCCCAAGGAGGAAAGAAAGGATTTTTGTTGAGTTGGACGGGTTTGGAGGACCTCCAATACAGACATGGTTGCAGAAGACTGAGCTAAGTCGTTGACTAGACTGTAGTTATGGGCTTACCTAGAATGAGGGTTAGTGAAATTCCTCCGTAAAGGCATATGGGGTATACGAGGGTTTGGTTTCATGTTAGGGAATGGAATCATCAATGGTTGTACGGTTGTTGATGGTGCCATTTCTGAGATGGTTGGTGTAGCGTCAGAATAGATGTCGTATTGATGACTATGTGTTTGTAGAATAATTTCTTCTTCGCTCATGAGGAGGATATTGCAATTGGCTGAATTTCTAGGTTGAATGGGACCTTGGTTTTCATACTGCCCTATTTTGGATGGGGCAAGGTGTACCTCCTATTAGTTATTCATCACACCTTGGTGTGGAATAGGGTTTTTCAAAAGGGATAGAGGTGGTTGTTGCAAGTACTATTGTGGGGCCTATTGAGGGGCAGGCGACGCTGGAGGATGTTGCGCGTTCATGGATTCTTTCATATGTTTAAAATTGGAAATTTATGGACAATGGTGAGCATAATGTCCATACTCACCACAGAGAGCACAAGGGAAGTTCGTCCTGAGATTGTTTTTGTTCTTCCCTTGTCATTTTTTGTTTTTTTCCCCTTGGGGGTTTTGGTTTCCCCCAGTGGGATGGTTTTGTTCGGGGTTATTTCCTCCTGGTCCTGGGTTATTATTGTTTCTATTTTTTCCTTTCTTTTTGGAATTATTTGGCTGATGGGACAGATTTTTTGTATTCATCTTTTCAAAATCCTGAAGCTGTTGAATGGGAGAGGGATGAACAAAATTAACGCTAGCATGTGGGTGTCTTTGTGGAGGACCAGGAAATGAAAAATATGGATTGTTTTGGGGAGTCTATCCATATGGAATATAGGAAGTTGATGTATCTCCGCAGCTGATATGGTCACATGTAGGGGGTGGGGGTGGACCCATGCTTGATTGAGAAGTTGGATGCATCTCGGGTACCAGTGGGGGTCCCACCAATGACTGAGGGGAAAAAACAAGATATGAATGTTGGTGAGTGGGGGGAGGGTAATAGGAAGACCCTCCATATGGCTACGGATAATGAGGTGCACCATAAATCGGTGATGGGTGGATGTAAGGGTTTTGGTGTGCCATGGAAGTAATCAACCCATCTGCAGTGCGAGAAGCCCTGGATTTGTCCTGCCCAAATGGTAGGGGTCTGGGTGCATCAGGAAACACTATGTAAAAGTAACCTAATTGAGCATAGATGAGGTAAAACTATTGGGACTTGTTGATGGATTCCTCTTCTGACTGAGGAAAACTGGATGCTACATATTTGGCAAGCACAGAGACAAGTGATTTAAGAAACCAATCGAGGTGTTTTTCTTTGGTGGTTTATGATTTATACAATCTGCGTCGCCGACGCCATTCATGGATGTGGTCGGAGATATCTATTGCATTGGTTTGTTTTCACTCAGAGAGAATTTCTAAGCTAGTGTCATGGTGAGGAAGTTGATGTATCTCCGCAGCTGATATGGTCACATGTAGGGGGTGGGGGTGGACCCATGCTTGATTGAGAAGTTGGATGCATCTCGGGTACCAGTGGGGGTCCCACCAATGACTGAGGGGAAAAAACAAGATATGAATGTTGGTGAGTGGGGGGAGGGTAATAGGAAGACCCTCCATATGGCTACGGATAATGAGGTGCACCATAAATCGGTGATGGGTGGATGTAAGGGTTTTGGTGTGCCATGGAAGTAATCAACCCATCTGCAGTGCGAGAAGCCCTGGATTTGTCCTGCCCAAATGGTAGGGGTCTGGGTGCATCAGGAAACACTATGTAAAAGTAACCTAATTGAGCATAGATGAGGTAAAACTATTGGGACTTGTTGATGGATTCCTCTTCTGACTGAGGAAAACTGGATGCTACATATTTGGCAAGCACAGAGACAAGTGATTTAAGAAACCAATCGAGGTGTTTTTCTTTGGTGGTTTATGATTTATACAATCTGCGTCGCCGACGCCATTCATGGATGTGGTCGGAGATATCTATTGCATTGGTTTGTTTTCACTCAGAGAGAATTTCTAAGCTAGTGTCATGGTGAACTAGTAATTGAAAAAAGGCAAAAAAGGATTTGGCCAATGATTCAAAAGTCACATGGGACCTTGTTGGCCCTTGACCAAGTTTTGGGATAACCTTGACCATTTTGACCTATTTTGGGGCTTCAAAAGCCTGTCGAAGATGAAGCACCAATTGAAACAAATATTTCGGAAGCTAGACTCCCTTTTTATGTCCTTTTTAGGGTTTTGGGATAATGTAACGGGAAAGGGATGTCGGCTCGTAGATTTACCCACGTTTAGGCCCACTTTTGTTTGTATAAATAGAAGGATAGGCAATGTAAGAATAGAGAGATGGGATTTCTTAATGCAATCAGTAGTACATCTATGTGATGTTGTATGAGTGCTCTGTGTGAACTGTGTAAGGCTGGCAAGGCTAAGGGCAAGATACTGTAAGATTGTTATAGGAAGCTAGGTGTTGTAAACGCAAGGAAGAATGATCTAGCGAGTTATGCAGATCTTCTGTCCTATGCGAAGTAAGGGTTTTGAGTGGCTTTGTGATGTAACCAATTGAAGACACTAATAAAGAAGAAGAGTTGGTGGACGTAGCCCCAGGGTGGGGGTGAACCATGTAAATCTGTGTGATATGCTCTATGCTTTGGTTCAATGTGTTTATCTTTGATTATGATATGTGCTTTGATATATCCACTTATTCTCTATGCTTCTTAGATATATATGATTGTTAGACCTGATGTGTATGAGCATACTTAGTACTGATCTACTAGATCTGATCTGGGTTACTATGGTTAAGTGTTGAAATATTGTACATTTGAGTATTCACCGCCAAGCTCTGTGTTGTCTGTGAAGTATAATAAGGGTTAAATATTGATGAATGATCTATGCTAAGTGCCCTTTAAAGATAGAATCACATGTCTGTGTCCCAGCTAACATTGCAAACACTTGAGTCTTGAAACCATCCTTGCCTCTACCTCGATTGAGACTTCGTCTGCTTCGTAGGTGTTGCCGAAAGGGTCAGTAGTTAGGGTTTTTTTGATGTGCTCTTGAGCGTTGAACTCTGGGTTTGCCCTTGTGCCAACAAATGGTTCTGTTGTCGGGACCTGAAACTGTGATTTATAGGAAATAGAGAAGAAGAAACTTTTTGCAAAAGAAAGCTCTGTGCGTAGATCTGTTTCTCTAGTGCATAGTGTTCTACTTGACCTGTGAAGCTTTGTGCCAAAAAAGAAAGGTTAGATCTGAAGAAAAGAGGTTAGATCTGCAAGAAAAGAGGTTGATACTTAAGAAAAAAAGAAAGATATGAACGCTTTGTACTCTAAGAAAGGTAAAAGTGGAATTTTCTAATTAAAAGAGGTAAGATCTGTAAGCTCTGTGCTCTGATAAAGGTAAGAAAGTTCTAGATCTAAAAGCTTTGTGCTCTGTAGAAGTAAGATAAGTGGAAATTTTTGTTTCTAGAGCATGGATCTAGGTATTTTTGATAGATTCTTTCTTAGCTTGAAAACTAGGGCATTGTTAGATGAAAGAAGGTTTGATATGAATAGATCTGATAAGAATAGTGATTGATATGTTATACCTATGCATAGAAAGAATGTTTGGGCTAACAAATGGATGCAGGATCCTAGAAAGAATTAGTTGCAGATTGGCCCCTATGCTCCTGGTGTGAAGTACAAAATAGGTTGGGGATTAGTTACAAGAAAGAGAGGATTAACCCTCTATTACAGTTGCAGAAAACAAAGACATCTAGCTAAGGAATGCCTTGGTGGAGGACCTAGTTGTCTTTGTTGAAAATCTCTAGATCATGAAGTATTGGATTGCCCCAGAATGATTCCTAGGCTCAAAGGAACGAATCCAAACCCTAAGGCATATCCAGAGATAGTAGAACCTCAGAAAGAATCAGAGAAAGTATTAATTCAAATGAAAGAAACCCTGAATGAACACCGACATGTCAGATTATCAAAGATATTTAAAGAAAAAGAATGCATCAAAGTAAGGATAGGGGACTTCGACATTGATTGTGTTCTAGATGAGGAAACATAGATGAATATAATGACAGAGAGAACATGGGAAGCTATAGGTAAGCCTTCCATGATCCCTTCACTAGAAGGAATAGGACTCTTCAGAGGAAAATTGGTAAACCTATGTGGAAGGCTCACTCAAATATCTTTGAATGCTAATGGAACTTCGATTGAAGAATATTTTGAGATTATTAAATGTATTGAGGACAGTGCCCCGTTTACTATTTTACTTGGAAAACCTTGGATTGACAGATATCAAGTTAGAGGGAAAGAAGAAGAAGAAGTTTTGGAACAGAAGAAACAAGAATTAAAATATTTAATGACCAAGAAGATTGCACAGTTGATTAAAGAACAAAAGAACAGATCGAAGCTCCTTGACACTAGAGACCCCAATGTCGAAGCTAAAATAATGTCAGAAGGCTCGCAGAAGACTGAAGCACCTGTCCCAAAGAAAAAAGAATTATTACCCTGAAGAGAATATCAACAGGGCGTAGTGACTATGCTAAAAAAAGATAGGAATCAGAACGGAAAAAGACAGATTGAGTTGAAGATTATTGGGAAGAAGTATAGAAAGTTAAGTAAGAAGAGGGAGAAGATTGAAAAGTTACAGGAGATTCCAGATGGAACATCGCAGAAAGAAAAATTGCATAATGGGAGCTTCATTGGGATATCAGAACAGCGACCTATGGCACTTCTCCATGGTAAAGAACTATAGTCGTTGGACCGATATACCCGTTCGAGTTCCACCCCGAATGGACATAAAAGCATTAAAGGATCACCACCAAACCATTGGACCTCACCATAATGGATAGATCAACGTTAATGAAAGCTTCATACCCGTTCCAAGCAGACCATTGTTGAATTTCTTATTTATATCATTGCACCATGCTCGAAGAACACTTTTGCGAACTGAGACTTCAAAGCTCACAGAACTAGTGATTGTATACAGTGGTCATTGTGATTTGATTGTTCATCCTAGTGCAGTATCTGAGATCATTGTGACCCCAATTATTTTTCCCTAGTGCGTATGTCCAACGAGCTCACCATAGTTGAAGAATCCGTCACAGAGTTCCTCCTTGATTTAATGACTGTGAAAGTCATGTTGGAAAGAGGAATGTCCACCATAATCCAAGCATCATCGATAAGAGGAGTAGCAGCTTCTCCATCCACTACTCAAGCCAAACCATCCCAATAGGTCAATGAGAAGCGAATGAAGCATAAGGATTATCTTGCAAACACTAAACTGATTCTAAGCATTTTGCCCGCTTACCTACCTCCTTTGCGTGGTGAAATCAACATAGATAGTGTGCCCCGATAATTTGAGTATGCTATGATCACTACGTACCTTCCGAAAGGGGTGTGCACAGTTCATGTCAATCAGGAAAAACTCACAACGTTGAAGTTTAGTGACTTCAACCTCGGTTACAGGAAAGTCTACAGTATGCTCTCCCTGCACAATTATCTAATGAAGATGAAGGGAAAGAACTCAAAGATCATCCCGTAGTCCTAGACCCAGAACCTCGCGTAGTCAACATTGTTGAATGTCATGAAGATCCCGCACTTTGGCAGGCACCAGGAGGTGAATGCATGCGTAAAGTTTCTTTTGTCTTGCTATCACGGAGGCTACTTGTGGTTGAACCATTGTGTCACAGTGGATATGAACTTGATCAATCGGATCACAGGACTCAACATGCAAGGCCCTGAACCACAGAGGTTTTATCCTTGAAAGACCAAAGACAGACGGCTAGCAGTGAAGATCAAAGAAACCTATGGCAATGTTGAGAAGGGAACATGAGGCTACAAGGTTGCCTCTATTCAGAGTGGCACAGTGCGCCTTTCCGGTCAGTTGATTGTAGGCAAGCTAGTTCGTAAGAAATGGCCCACCCAAGTGACTGGATTCGTAGTTGATCTCGCAGGGAAGTGTGCAGAAGGACTTCAAATGAATTGGGTGAAGTACTTGGTGAATCAGCTCGAACTCGATTGTAGGGAAGCACAAGACCAAGGGTATGAGTTCCATTTTAGTTGGCTTCTCATACTGATTGACTTCATAGCATGGGAGATGTCGAAGGGTGGCACTTTCCTAGAGACTGAGCCATTTGAACCTTTGGCTGCGAGGTTCAGTACCCTGTGGTACTCAATCGATATGAGCAAGCAATGGCAGTCGAATATCGTCTTCCACATATACTACAACTAGTTGAAGACCGCCATCCAGTCTATGCCTCACATTATCCCGAACACACTTCACAGATTCATACCCTTAAAGAAGTTCAACGCGGATCACCACTTCATTTATATAACAGCGCGAGCTGATGAACACAAGCAACAGTTGCAGTCTTATTACAAGTTGACCAAGGAAGACATCAAAGATATCACCAAGGATTGGTCAACAGACCTTCTCATTCTAGCAAACCCCACAGAGCTATTCGATATTGATAGCCCAGAGACTGTACTGGATACACCGGGACCAAGCAAAATGAAGAAGCCTGAAGAGGTTCACGAAGTAGACATTGCATCTGTAAGGACTACCTCTATCACACCAGACAAAGGAGGTGATGGATAAGAGATAGAAGGCGTAGGAATTGAGCAACAGAAAGCCAAAGTACCACCGCCTAGGGACGAAGAAGACTCATCGAAGAAAAAGAATGTCTCACCTCTAAAATCTTCCTCCCGAAAGAAACCTAGAAACCCTGTAACCAAGATGCGAACTACCCTCACATTGGATGACTTTGATTTCATCGTTGCATTGGTAAATGATGCTTCAAAGGAGATAGTAGAGAAGCAGGAGGTGAAGCAGGAGAAGATGTATAACCATATAGAAATTGAACTCTAAGGAGTGCAGCAGGCACTCCATTCTAGCTGTGCAGTCCCCACTGCGCCTTTGACAGTAGGGACAATAGAACTAGGAGATGAGCTAGCTCAACTTCACCGGATTGTTGATATGGTCGAAGCTCACCTTCGACAAGCTCAAGAAGACATAGCATAAGCCACCCAGGATTTGACATAGGTACAGGGAGTACTTGTCAAGCAACGTAGTGCTGTCGAACGAGAAAAAATTTCTCTTCAAGTATAGTGGGACAAAGAGAAAGCAAGGAACAGTTGCTCGCAGAGAATCTTGAAGTCAAGGAACTAGTCAACAGAGAACTCCGATCTATAATTGTTATCGAAGTACAGGCTGAAGAGAGAGTTCCACAACAGGTGGCACAGCTTGAAGAAGTTATACAGAAGATTCAATAGCACATTGCCGATCTAGAACTCTGCATTGTGCTCGAGACCCCTCAGGAGATAAGAGACCAGCGAGAAGCAACTGCTCGCAGTGTAGTTGAACGATTGAAAGTTATTGCCTTGGAGTGCAAGCAGCTCAGTAATCAGAGTGCCCAAAGTTATGAGAACCTTATAGAGAATATGGATTTACAGGCACTAGAGCCGTAGCTTCAGGAAGAAAAGCAACATGCAGATACATTATAGGAACAACTGAAGGCCTTGTCTGTAGCGAATAGAATGAAAAGATCTCATGAACAATGCACAGTTCAGTAGCAGATACATATGATCCAAAGCAAAGTGATGGAAGTCACTTAGTGAATCCGACTGGTGCAAGACAAGGCATGCATGTTATTTTCCAAGTTCAAAAGCCAGGGAGAAGAGCTTGAGAAAGTCATTATCACTGTAGAACAACGCCTCGAAGGACCAGTAAACAACATAGTGATCCTGGAATTCACCCAGCAAGAGGCGACAACAAAGCAGCAGGTTGAAGTAGCTCGAGCTGATCTAGAGGCTTTCGAAGCAGAATTGCACAGACCAAAGTGACTCGGGATGAGTCACAAGTGAGTGTTGGGGGCCTGTTGGCCCTTGACCAGGTTTTGGGATAACCTTGGTCATTTTGACCTATTTTGGGACTTCGACAGCCTATCGAAGAAAAAGCGCCAAGAGAAGCAGAGATTGTGGAAGCTAGACCCCCTTTTTGGGTCTTTTTTAGGGTTTTTGGATAATGTAATGGCAAAGGGATGTCGGCCCATGGGTTTACCCATGTTTAGGCCCACTTTTGTATGTATAAATAGAAGCATAGGAAATGTAAGAATAGAGATATGGGATTGCTTAGTGAAATCGGTAGTACATCTATGTGATGTTGTATGAGTTCTTTGTGCGAACTGTGTAAGGCTTGAAAACCTAAGTGCAAGATACTATAAGATTGTTATAGGAAGCTAGGTGTTGTAAACGCAAGGAAGAAGGATCTAGCGAGTTGCACAAATCTTTTTTCTTGTGCGAAGTAAGGGTTTTGAGTGCCTTTGTGTTGTAATCGATTGAAGACACTAATAAGGAAGAAGAGTTGGTGGACGTAGCCCCAAGGTGGGGGTGAACCACGTAAATCTGTGTGTTATTCTCTGTGCTTTGGCTCAATGTGTTTATCTTTTCTTATGCTATGTGCTCTGATATATCCACTTATTCTCTGTGCTTCTTAGATATATATGATTGTTAGATATGATGTGTATGAGGATGCTTAGTGCTTCTTAGATATGCTCTGATGTAACTTTACAGTTTTTCTTTGGACCAAGTCTCGGATGTAGTGGTACCTCATGTCAATATGTTTTGACCTATCGTGAAATACCGGGTTATCTGTCAATTTTATGTAACTTTGATTATCATAGTGAACCACTGTCGTCTCGAGATTGTCTCCAAACAACCCAGAAACCAATTTTCTGAGCCATATTGCTCCCTTGCTAGCATCACTTGTTGCAATGTACTCAGCCTCGGTTGTACTATGTGTAATGGATCCTTTCTTCTGGCTTGACCGAGAGATCATAGCGGATCCTAAACTAAAACAATATCCAGAATTACTCTTCTGATCCACTGGGCTTCCTTCCCAGTCAACATCTGCATACCCATGTAGAAATAAACCACCACTAGATGTATATATCAGACCATAAGTAATGGCCCCTCTGAGATATCTCAATATGTGCTTTGTTGCCACCCAGTGTCTTTGTCTTGGTTCAGTCATGAACTGACTCATTGTAATCACTACATAGCATATATCTGGCCTAGTGTGGACCATGTACATCAATGATCCAATCAACTTCCTATACATGGTGGGATCCACCAAATCTGAACCTATATTCGAATCATACATCTTCCTCAGGTTGGTAGCCATCGGAGTAGACATCGATTTGCAATCCATCATACCAAACCTCTTTAGTACATCCATTGTGTACTTTCCTTGTGTCATAAATATCTCTCTCTGTCTTTGCCATACTTCCAATCCTAGGAAGTAATGCATCAAGCCTAAGTATTTCATGTCGAATTCTAAGGTTAGTTCCCTCTTACACTAGTCTATTATCCCTTCATCTCCTGTTAGAAAGATATCATCAAAATACAAGATTAGTATAACAGGTTTGTTACCTCTTACCTTGAATTACAAATTTGCATCAGCATCACTTTTCTGAAATCCCAGGATTTTAATAAAGCCATCAAACCTGTCATACCAAAATTTGGGAGCCTTCTTAAGACTATACAAGGCCTTCCTTAGCTTGCATACATGAGTTCCTTTGTTATGCAGTACAAAACCATCTGGTTTTTCCACAAATACATCATCTTCAATCTTTCCATTCAAGAATGTTGTTTTTACATCCATCTGATGTAGCTTCCAACCAAGAACGAGAGCTAAAGAAATAATAGTTCGAATGGAGTTATACCTAGCTATAGGAGCAAAAGTCTCTTCGTAATCGATTCCTTCTTTATGAGTGAAGCCTCTGGCTATGAATATTTCTTTGAAATTTTCCACACTTCCATCAGCTGCATGTTTTATCTTATAGATCCATTTGGAAGAAACCACTGATTTGTCTTTTGGCCTCGGCACAATGTCCAAAACATTATTCTTTATAATAGACCTGTATTCCTCAAGCATTGCATCCTTCCATAATGGTAATTTATCTTCTTCTTCAAATGAAGAAGGTTCGGCATCAGTAATGTTTCTCATCAGTGCAACATAGCCTCCAAACCTATGAGGCCTCTTCCTTTCCGTAAAAGTTCCTTTGGGAGAAACTATCATTTCTTCTTCCTACACTATTTCTTTAAGCCACCCTGGCTTCCTTTTGGTCGGAGGTTCTTCAAGAGTTATTTCTAACACTTCAGTAGGTTCTAAGGTCTCATTACTTAGCACTTCATGAGATTCCTCCCTCTCATCATCTGACTCTTCATTTTCATAAGAGAGTGAAGTTGGTTGAACTTCTTCTGATTCTTGTTGAAGCTCTCTAGATTTCTTAAATGTGGCTTCCTCATGGAAATTCAAATCTCTTCTTACCTTTATTTTCCTCTAACCTGGTACATAAATCATGTAAGCCTTAGAGTTCTCACTGTACCCCACAAAAACCCCTTTCTCGCCTGAGGGTTCCATCTTTGTCCTCTTTTCCTTAGGGATATGAATATACACAGGACACCCAAATATACTTAGATGCCCTACTTCAGGTTTGATCCTTGAGAATACCTCTTCAAGAGTCTTTTCCTTCAAGATAGCATATGGAAACCTGTTCTAAATATACAAGACAGTGGAGATAGCTTATTCCCATAAAGAATTTGGCAGATCCTGGTCAAACATCATTTCTTTCGCTGCCTCACAAATTGTCTTGTTTTTCCTCTCAACAAATCCATTTTGTTGAGGGTTATATGGCACGGTCAACTATCTCTTGATTCTTGTTGACTTGCAAAAATCCTCAAAATGAAGAGATTCAAACTCTCCTCCATTGTTTGTTCTAAGGATTCTGATGTGTTTCCATGTATTCTTTTCAATAAAGGCTTTATACTCTTTGAATTTATCAAATGTGTCACTTTTATCTTTAAGGAAATATATCCAACATTTTCTTGAGTAATCGTCAATAAAAATGACATAATACAAACAACCACTGAGTGAGTGAGATGACATGGGACCACATACATCATAATGAACTAGATCTAAGATGCCCTAAGCTCTGTTGTCACTACTAGGAAATGCTTTCTTTATATTTTTACCTAGCATGAATCCCTTACAAATTTCATTTTTACTAAGAGAAATAGAGAGCATGCCACATACCATGTTCTGTAGATCTAGAAGATCTTTGTAATGAAGATGTCCAAGTCTTATGTGCCACAACTCATTGGAGCTAGTTGCATCATGAGCCAATGCCTGAATTAACTGTCTTGACACGACGTACATTCCTCCACTGCGGGTTCCAATGCATTCTGTTGTACTTAAGTGGCTACCTTTAGCCCATAGTAGTGCCTTATTTTCCTTGAAGATCACCCAATATCCCTTGTCCTCAAGGATTTCAACTGATATTATATTCTTCTTGATCCCTGAAACATATAATACTTCATCAACATGAAGTCTAGCCCCAGATTTCAATCTGAAGGAAATAGAGCCTACTCCCTCTATCTTGTAACATTTTTCATCCCCAAGCTCAACCTACTCTGCAAATGATTTTGTCTCGAAATATGAGAGGATATCCTTGTACCCTATCATGTGCTTCAATGCACCACTGTCTACTAACCAAGTTTTCGGCCCCATGGAAACTGAACTGGATAAGGAAGAAACCAAGTAATATTCTTTTCTATTTTCTTTCTCATTAGAAGGACTTTTCTGATTTCTATTGGATTCATCATCCTCAACAGTTGAGACATGATGTTTCCCTTTCCTTGGATATTTCTTTCTAAACCAACAATCTTTAGCAAAATGACCCAACTTATTACAACTAAAGCATTTCATCTTAGATGTATCAATTTTCTTACCTTTGAATGTACCTTTGGTGTTTGGCTTCCACTAAGAGCCTTTCTAGAAAGTGCCTTTCTTATTTCCGTTTAATCTTGATGCTAAAGTTGAGTGTTCTTCTTTCGTAGGCTCACTCCTAGTAGCTATGTGACTCTCCTCCTAGAGGAAATCATGCCATAACCTCTCAACCGTGGTCTGAATCTCTCTCCCACTTACACTGGATAAGAAGGTCTCTCATAAAGAAGGAAGACCATCAAAAATGGCATGCACTAAATCATCATCGTCCATTGTCACCCCTATGACCAAAAGTTGATCTTTGATTTGGGTTATCCTGGAACAAAAACATGCCACTGATTCACCTTTCTCCATCTTCAAATACTTAATCTTTTTCTTAAGTTTCCTCTTCTGACTAGGAGCATGTTTCTCATACAGATTTACCAAGGTATCCATACAGTCCTTGGAAATCATTAACAAAT
>JASDQU010107441.1:8672-21640 GCA_032191745.1 Picea mariana | reverse complement strand
TAGGTAGCTGCTACCCTCACCCTTCCTAACATGGTTCTTGCCATCCCTGTATGGTATCTACACCCCCCCTCTATGGCTCCTACACCATCTCTCCCTCATCAGACAAAGGGATTACCGATGCAGATCCCAGTACATGCACCTACCACACCACCCCTACCCCCAACTAGTGGAACCACCTCCACTACTAAGAGTAGACGGAGGAAGAAAGAGCCCATAGCTCCACTCCCTCCTTGAGCTCAACTTCCTTGCACCCTATTAGAAAGATAAGGACACCCCACTAACATATGTCCTACTCTTCCTGAGTTACACAATATTATCTAGCTCCCTAAAGAAACCTTGTTACTTACCACTCCACCAAGTACATCCATCTCTACTACAGAGTCCTCCACCACACGCAAGAAAGGGTTACAAACCAATTTTTCTTGTGCCATATGCTTGGAATATGGCCACAAAACTCATCATTTCCTAGCTCTACCTTAATTCTGCCAAACATTAGCCTCAGTATGCCACACATCTCAGCCTGAGCCCTCTCAGGCACTGCCCACTCATGCTCACATTACTGACATTCGTTATATTTCATTATTAGTCCCCAAGAAAATGAGATATTCTCCAAAGTTCCTTGACATTTGGTTTATGTCTAGTGGGCCATCACACCCTATACATGATATCCCTTCTACGTTCTCACCCCTCGAGGACAATAACACTAACCCATTCAAAGTTCCCTCTGCCATCTTCTAAGATCCCCTGTATTATTTCATTTTCCAGTGTGATGAAGATATCTTGGAGAAACTAACTACCCCTTATTTCCCTTGGAATGCTCTCCATCATCGAGAACTTTTCCTCTCAGAAGAGGTCTTTCACGCGCCTGAACAATCCTCCCTATGTGCAATCAAAACCAAGGATTTTGTTCCTCTGGGGAATATTGACTGGTTCAAAAACCCTATCCCTACCCCTGATGCTTTTGAAGAAGGAAACATGTCCAAAATCTCCCCCACAGTCAATATTGACACTTCCATTAAACCAGGAATCATAGAAGAGATCACCATTGGCGTCGCATGCTCCATTGAAGAAATAATTTCTTACAAAGCTCTCTTTTAGGAATGCTGAAATGTTTTTTCCTGGCCATATACAAAGATTCCTGGACTTGATCCTTCTATAGTCGAACATTGAATTGAAAAATGGCCAGATCTTTCCCTTGTTCGTCAAAATAAATGACCCCTACACCCATCCAAAGTTGCGTCTATCAAAGCCAAAATTGACAGGTTAAACGGTGTCAGGTTCATTTATCCCATTGTGTACACTTCTTGGGTCTCCAATGCCATCCGTGTTAACAAAAAATAAGGCACTATTCGCGTCTGCACAGACTTTCATGACCTCAACCACGCTTGTCCCAAAGACAACTTACCAACCCCTTTTATTGACCAAATCATCGATGATTGTACCAACCATGAGGAACTGTCCTTTATGGACATATTCTCCGGCTACAATCAAATAAAAATCCACCCAACAGATCAATACAAAACCTGTTTTACAACACATTGGGGTACCTTTTTTTTATCGCGTCATGCCCTTTGGACTACAAAATGATGATGCTACTTTCCAATGGGCCATGACCTACATTTTTCACGATCTTGCTCGCATCATCCTTTCTTATTTGGATGAACTTACTACTCAATCCAAAAAGTGAACCCAACATTTAGATGACTTACGCATACTTTTGCAACGATGTCGCCAATATAATATCCGCTTGAACCCCATCAAGTGTGTCTTTTCCATCACTTCTAGGCGCCTCCTTGGGTTCATTGTCTCCCAAAACGGCATCACTGTGGACCCCCTCAAGGTCCAAGCTATCATATAAATTCCACCACTTAGGAATTTACGCCAATTGTAGAGTTGGCAAGGAAAAGCCAATTTTTTACATCGCTTTGTGCTAGACTACGCTATTCACGTACATGGTTTCCCCTACCTACTGTGCCATGATATCCCATTTCGATAGGACAAACATTCTAAAAAAACTTTTGATGATTTAGAATACCCCCTCTCCAATGCCCCTTTGATTAGTCCCACAGACTATGATCGCGATTACATCCTCTACTTATCATCCTCTGTTGTTTCAGTCACAAGAGTCATCATCCAATTAGGGGATGACGGGCGTGAAAATATGATTTAATACATTAGTAAAAACCTTTCAGGACTTCCCTTGAAGTATAATCATGATGAAAAAATCGTGTTAGAAGTTGTCCTTGCAATCCAAAAACCACGTCATTGTATTCTTCTTTGAACTACCAAGGTCATAGCACATTCCAACCCCATGCAATACATGCTTTGTCGGTGACAGATCAATGGAAAATTTTCCTGATGGATCGTTATCCTCCAGGAACACAATCTAGAGTTCTCTACTCCAAAATGCAAGAAATCTCTTTTCCTAGCCGAACTCATTATGCATTTTCCCTCAGACACCAAAGATTCCCCCATCAATGAGTATTTTTTCAATGAACACCTCTTATTCATCCCCTCCGACGACCTCCTCATCTACTTTCGTACACAAAAGTTTAAGTCTCACCTCTCTCTAGATGACCATCGACGCATTCCCCATCAGTCTCCCTGATACCTCCCCATCGGATATATTATCTACTGATGCGGGGTCGATACTATCCTTCGATGATGTCTTACCTTCGACGAATTCGACAGAGTCTTGAATGATTTTCATAGAGGCACTTGTGGTGGTCACCTCTAATGTATGTCCACAGCCCAAAAAATCATTCAAGCAAGATACTTCTGTCCCACTTTGTTTCATGATTGCATTGATGCTGTCAAGCGATGTGATAAATGCCATATTTATGCAAACAAAGCATGAGCTCCCCAAACTCTTCTACACCTGGTCATCACAACTAAACCCTTTTGTAAATGGGGCATAGATTTCATGACTTTCCATCCTCCATCCAGTAATGGACACAATTTCATTGTCATGGCCGTGGATTATTTTACCAAATGGGCCAAAGCGATGCCCACATTTAACAACACTACTAACACAACATCACATTTTTTCTTCAACCATGTCATTATCCGATTCGGTGTCCCTTAACAATTAGTTTCTGATCATGGTAAACATTTTGAGAATGAGATCTTTGCCAAAATCTCTTCAAAATTAGGATTCACCCATGAGTTTGCCTCCCCATACCACCCTCAGTCCAAAAAATAGGTCGATGCTGTCAATAAATTCCTCAAAACCATGCTACAATGCACCGTAAAAAAATATAAGACTAACTAGCATCATATGTTGTTTTCTGATTTATGGGCTTATCGCATGACAGTAAAAAATGCCACCAGTTTTACTCCATTCCACCTCATCCATGGGATCGAAGCCACCCTCCTTATCAAGTGATAAATCCCCACATTACGCACTAACATAGATATCTTACCTAACACTTCTCTAATGGGGCAGTGCCTACTGACCTTAGAGTCACTTGATAAAGACCATCAATCTTCATTACAACACAATGAGGCAGCTAAAAAATGATCCAAAGCCACCTTCGACCACCATGTCAACCTTCTCTCATTCAAAAAGGTGATCTTGAGTTATCCTATTATATCTCCCATGAAACTCTGGACCATGGGAAATTTGATTCATTATGGCGTGGCCCCTTCATCATCAAACACTGCCTCACTAAAGGTGCCTACATCTTGGTCTCCCCTGAAGGATACCCTCTCTAAGAACCAGCCAATGGGTTGTACTTGAATAATTTTTATGCCTAAGCATAGCCCCCCAAACTTAGGTTTCTCTTTGTACACATTTGTAGGTTTTTTAGTCTTTTTTAATTCCACCACTCCTCGTGTCTGATATATCACCCGTGTTATTGATAGATGCATCATCCATCAACCTACCACATCGGTTACGCTGATGGTGCCAGCCGCTGGACCCACAATCTCATTGTGTCTGCTTGAGCCCTCTATACTCCCTCATATATACTACTCCATTCCAGTGGCATATGCTTAGGCCCGACCACCAAAAACCAAGCCGAATATGACGTCGTCATTTGTCTCCTCGTCGAGTCCATTCATTGTCGCATTCGTCACCTTAGCGTTCTATTATATTCCCAGCTTGTCATCCTGTAGATCAATAACGTGTATCATGTTCACGATTCTTGCGTCTTCCACAAAAATCTGCAAGTTAGACTCCTATATCGCAAACTTGATTCCATTACATTTACAAATATTCCAAGAAACATCAATCAAGTAGCAGATCACATGGCTAACCTAGTATTAGATTGGAATTTATCACATTGAAAACATCATATACACAACATGATACATTTTTCAACATATAGAAATAGACATCAAAAATCACAAACATAAAACATAAAGACAAGAATGATCAATATATCCATCATATATACCATCAAGGTCATAAATGTTTTACAAAAATTATATATAAAATTTCACGTAGGCTCATGAGTCCCATCATCCCTATGAGTAAAAAAACTGGGTATCAACTACCCTATACAAAATCGGGCTCCCAAACCCGTACATCCCAATTAGACACTCAAGGTGCCCCTATATGTCCCCCCAGGTCCTCTGTCAGTTGGAGGTGCCACACCAGCTGGGGGCCCTCCAGCTCCAAGAGGCAGTCGAAAAGTCATAGCTGCCCCCGCCACTAATGCCTTATGGATCAATGCCTGCCACTCTACTGGTACCCCAAGACACTGGTCTAGGACCTCTTCATCCTCGATATGGGCCCATACGCCCTCTAGCACTCCTTGAAGGACTCGCTCGAACCATTGATGTAGATCCTCTGGGATGGCCTCAATATCTCCCTGGGACTCTCTAGATGGTCCTGCACCGATGTCATCTCGCCAGTGCCTCTGCCCAACCCTCAGATTTGTGGGATTTTATTGAGCCAGATCCCATCGATCGAGATCCCAAACAAACTCTGCCTCTCACCCCTGGGGTCCAACATCTGCAAAACAACAAAGATATAGTGTCAACATCCATATAAATGTTTGATCAACATTATCTACTAAAATCACAAAAATAGATAACAAACATATGTCTCTGGTCCCAGTCCTCTACAGGAGGTAGCACCATATCAGTATCCTGCCTATAGTCCATACCCTCATATGGATACTATAGAATTAGCTATGGAAACTGTCACCACACTTGAGAAATTGTGACCTTAAGTAATGGACACCCTGCCCCCCTCATGCTGAGTCAATACCTGCACCCACCACATCAATCACATGTCTCACTGAGACTCTATCTCCAATAGAATCCGCAAATTCAATAGAGGCACCCTCTCCAAGAACAAGGGCACCAAAACTGACCCGAATAAAAAATCACCAGAATTGACATGCAGACACCGGTTGAGTTACGACAACATCCGGGTATGCATCAACACAGCTCATGCAAATAAGTCTCCATCCAATACCTCATCAACCACCCTTAGTTGACCACCTATGATCTGCCGATTTCTCAAGGATCCATAGTTCCTCACCACCATGGCCACAATGCACTCAGTTAGCAATTCATCTATGGCCTCGATATGCATGACCGAACCCGACATAGGTTTTACCCTGGAACAATGTTGAGCCACGATGGTCTCCACCCTATCCTCACCTAGAAGATGTGGATCAATGGCTAGTGCCCTCCCACAGAATGGGATTCCTATAAAAAAATAGACGTCCTCTGTCATAGAGAACGTCAGCTGCTCTCCCCTCACCACAAAGCATTACAGATCAGTGCTCCACATCCTAATAAAAAACTAGAGTAGGAACTCCTGTGACTGTATCAAAGTGCAGTAAAAAAACTTGAGCAACTTTCATATTTCCAAGTGTCTGCATACTCTAGGATGATCCCTCACAACCTCTCTCAATCGGTCCCAGTATCGCTCTCGCCAGTCAACTGACATCATACTCAACTATGTTGATCACTTGCATTCACCCAAGAACACTTGATCAACCACATCATACATAAAAAATCATCAACATCACAAAGTCATCCACTCCCGAGCCTGCACACAGTGCGCGAATTTCCCCCATCCAGTTGTGCATCAATGCACGAATGTTCTTCAAAAAATCCACGCACTAATGCGCAACTATCACGCTCATAGCCACACATTATTTGTTGGTTTCCTCATCATAGGTGCACATTCATCAGTGCACGACTATTAGATAAAATCCTACATATAATGTGTAGGACATCGAGTTTTACCCGCACACACATGCGTGGGTATTCCCCTTTTTTCTACACACTAGTGGGCCCCTACCCTTAAAATCCCCTGTACGGCCCTCTGTACAACCCCTACCTAACATGTATTAAATTCATAAAATGTAGGACGATAAGGGAACTAACCTGTCTCTCGCAACTCCTAGATCAGTAGCCTCACTCTCCCGTAATATCCAAATCACCTCACAACTCTCTCACCAGATCAACAATAGTGTCAGGTACAAATGAGGTGGCATTATGGGCCCACCATCCATATATAAGACCTTTTTACCAAATTCCATATACTGTTACAGGAGTCCAGAGCCTCCATTTTCGGATCTTTTCTCAACCACGAGATCCTGATCCATCCATCTACACATTCATATTCCTCGGGTTCTCATCTACACTTTTCCCTAGAGGAACATTTTTCTAACGCCAAGTTTAGGTATGCATGCTCACTTTCAGTTTTAATCAAATAGCCATTATATATTCTTTATCATCAGGTATTGTTCACATCGAGTATTTGGTTTTTTATGTGCAGGTACTTGTTAATAAAGATTACAACCCCTTTAGGTATATGTTCGACACTGGCATGCAATTATTCCCTCTGTAAACTAAATGCATATCTTAGTCACACCCTCTGACATTTTCCTTTAGGGTCCCTGCATCCAGATCTTCAGTATCTTTACCTCTGCTACATTTTGGTACTGTCAATGAGTAGCACTCTCCCCCACATGATTTTTCCCATTCATAATTCCCCTTGGCAACTTGACACTCATGCTTATTTCACCCCCTAGGATTGGGAGTCTCGATAGTGTTTTTCATTTTCGAGAATGAACCCCATACTTCTTCTTATCATACTGCTAACCTTCCTAATGGAATCCCCAAGTCATATCATCTTACACTTGGTTCTATTGATTTCACCCCCGCAGTTTCATTAGCCCTTCGTCTCATCCACCATCAATTTTCCCATCTGCAGATTGTCCTCCATCCACTTACCTAATATAGAAACCCACCCATGGGGCCCCCACCCTCCACCAATTCTCTTTCACAAAATTGTGCTCTAAAATGAAAAGCCATCTTTCACTAGGGAGTCCATTTCTGTATCTGTATACTCAACCTAAATTATTCTTTATTTATTTGGTAATTGTATAAATCCCTTGTTTCCATCATATACATATCTTTTTTAGTCGTAATCCTCGATGGCCTTCTTTTACCTGGAAAAGAAACCCATGTCACCCTTGGTTGGGGAATCCACCCTTTTTTTCATATCGACATTGTTAACAAACCCTGAGTATCCCAAATCCATGTACCCATGATCTCTAAGTTTTTCCACTTTGATAGCCTTCGACACAATTTAACCCCATATCTAGCCATCCCCCAAATGCTAGATCTAGTTTTATGGTTTCTTCCAATCATCCCTCAACACCCCAACCAAGGGAAGTATTGAGTCCCATAATGTATTGACTTCATACATGTTACCCATCAGTACCTGATATCACCCATTACTCAATGGATTTCAATAATCCCTTTGCTTCTTGATGTCACATCTCCCTTCCTGTCGACATCAACACAATTTCTAGAAGGGAGACAATATATTGACTCTCATTACCTTTTCAATGAGGAGTCTCATATGACACAGAGAGAGTCATCATCGCTTTTTGATTTCGTTGACCCCCAGAACATTCGACTTCAACGAACTCTCATGTTACGGTGGGCCTTACTATGCAACCATTGAAGCTTTCCATACTAGCCGAAGACCTTTGAATTTTCTAGGCCAACAATGCCTATGAGTCATCGACACTTCTTACCATCATCCTTTACTCGCTTCACAACACGTTCACCATTCAGAACTGTCATCTGCCATTATCAACCACCCCCGAGGGCACTGCAATTATCTGCATCATCATACATCTTCAATAAAAGTCCCGCATTTTGGTTTCATGACATGAGCATTGGGTATGCCTGACTCGTTTGTATACATATCTTATCTTTTCTTTCTAGAGAAAGATTTGGTTCCCACAATTTTCCCTCTCCCTCCAACAGATTGCTCTTGTAGTTCCTCTCTTCACTCTTTTTTATAATGGGACTCTCAGCAAAAGAATCATTGATTTATTTCGTCTATATGTATGCTCCTAACCTCACACATCAAGGGGCATCTGCTATCACTAAAAAATCCTCCGCAACATTGCACATAATGGTTGAAGAAAGACACTAATTCCAACAATAATTAGTACACCTAAAAAATAAAAATCCATGAAAAAGGCACAAAACTATACACTTGGTTCAAAAATTAAAATGTGCAAATTCACCAAAGGAAGCACACGTATTGTGCGCAGAATGTGTGGGACAACATTTCCCTAATTGTGTACTATGTGCAAGATGCGTGACTGTCTACGATAAAATACATGCACTTCTCATGAACGACACATTTATGAATCTTTTCGTCCTCTCAACCACTTCCAGTCCGACCCCCAACACGATTTGACACTCAAATCTGAGCGAAATCTACCTTGGAGGTTGGTCAAGGGATAGGAAGTGCCTTAAAAGGCCCCTTGTTCACACTATGAACCAGTTGTATCTTTCCATGAATGGTCACTATAAATACGTGCCATGGGTGTGCTAGAAAAATAAGAACTTCAAGGTATTTTGATGCTGCAAGAATTCTTCTTGAAGAATCCTCTTTTCTCTTTGAATCATTCAAACACTATAGAAAGGGCCATTCCACTCACCTCTTGAGAGTATTGGCATTGTATTTATTCACCATTGTCACATTCCATTGCATGAAGAGAATAGATCTCTATTAGGGAACTCAAGATCCCTCCCAAGGAGGAAGAGGGGATTCATAAGTCCCTTCCTTTCTCTACGGTGTTAGGATATAAATATATTGATCCATTGGTAGCTATATGATTGTCATTTTTTGTTTTTCATGGTTCTAGTTCTTGCAAGCTTCTCTAAATTTTATTTCCTTTTTTTTTTATCTTTATTTACTTGTTCCATGTGTATTTTGTTATCTAATCAACTCACAAACTTCTGTCTTGTTTAGTTGAATTAACTAGGCAAGTAAGTGTTGTGTTTTTGCTCACCCATGTGACAAAACCAACAAAACAAGAATCATCCTTGGTATGATTTTATTCTTTTTCGGGCCATGGAGACTAAAATTACGAAAAATACCATTATGGGAAGTTTTCTTTCCAAAGTTGAGATGTATATGCATCTACATATTGACTACTCATGCTTTTAGGCCTAATTTTGGCTTCAACATGTTGTTCTTGAACCATTTTCCTATGCATTCCTATAAGCTCCCATCCTTGAAATTTATGCCTGTATGACTCGACACCTTATCCATGGAGGAGACATTTCTCTGAGTGTCCTTATCTTGCACATGCAATCATTACATTGAGCATAGGTATGTTCCTTTCTCTCTGGAACTAGTTTTCTTTCCCGTGACACTTGTTTCTTCCACTGTACAATAAGCATTCTTTTATTCCTTTTCAGGCTTCTATAACATGAAAATGACAAAAAAAATTAGAAAACCAAAAATAATGGGAAAACATCTAATCTGTTTTGTTGGAAACAGTCTTATCGCCCTTGAACAGAGCACAATATTGAGTTAGTATCTCATCATTTTGGGTTTAGTATGGTTCTTGGAGAATTTTTCTTTCTTTGAGTTTTTTCTCCTTCGGTTGGTTATTCTTCCAACTATATGGAACATTTGTCGATGCCTCCTGCATCACAAATGTATCCCAATTTATAGTCATAATGCCCAAGTCACATAATGTGTCATGCTTATGTTCAATGGAAAGTTTTCAGCCCATGTCAACCATTTTGTAGTTAGCCTTTGACCTTGCAAGTCGATCTTCCCAAGTCAAGTCTCATCATCACAAGTATCAATATCTTCATCTAATATCTTCCAAATATTTTTCCTTCTGCCACCCCTCATGCTGGATGATGGAGGATGCCTTAATTCCTTCCTTCCAGCGAGTTCCTTCCCATTGAACTTGACACATATTTCTCTAGGAGAGGGATCTAAAGACATGTTTGCTACCTTGGGGCTTGCATTCATCAGTGGAAGGTTCCCTCACTATTTGAAAGTGAGAATACATTTGTTATCACCATAACAATTTTGTATGGAATACAAGTTTCAGATTTAGCAGAAGGCTAAAGTGGTGTGGATATGCAACTTGATTTGGAGGGTCAGGTTATATATGGCAGAGAAGGGCCAAATATAGCAGAGGAATGAAATTTGAAGAGGCCCAATGACCGTAGATATTGAAGTGGCCCAGATCGATGACCAAGACACATATCAGGTGGCGAAGTAACGTGGAAGATAATTGTTCGAGGGTGGGCCAGGGAAAATACCATGGTTTCATTCCGTGGACACGTGGCCCCATCAGAGACATATCAGGGAAAAAATTGATCTACCCAAAATCGTTTTTCCCCACCCCCAATATCAAAAAACGCATATAGAAGGAGGGCCCCAGTCATTATTTTATGATATTTCAAAACGTTCGAACGTCAGAAAATTGGCACAAATTCTCCATTCGAAACTGAATCTCAACAGTGAACTAGATTCGATCATTCTCCATCGATTCACAGGTATTTTTCATTATGTCCACAAATACTATCATTTTATCCATAATAGAGTAAGACCTTGCCTTTAAAGAAGAATCCCTAATTGACAAGGACTCAGATGTATTTGACACATAAATAATAGTCTCGCCCATTTCCGTGTCCAAATCAAATTTGCTAGACAATGTTGGAAAATGGATACCCTTCCTCGAAGCGGCCCAATACTCCATTACCCCTTATGTCGTATAAGTCGTTTTACCTTTCCCAAATTTTGTAAACTGGTGTGTAGAACAATATTCATGGGAAGAAAAGGTCATTTTGAATAAGTTAGGGTTAGAAATCTTATGCGAAATAGATATCCCATCAATTCGACACACCCTCAGTATACTAGAGTCCCCCCCCTCAGTGTCAGAGCCATTCGAGGAAGAAACAATGATCAGAGTCTTCAGAGAATGTCCCTCCGAAGTAAAAAACCTATTTCTACAGACCATTATTAAACCTGTACACCATTCTGAGCGTCTGTCATTACCTATCAATGTAAGTGTCATGGTTGTTGAAGTCCAGTGGGCTTGTTCCATACTCAGTCAAATTCTAGGATTGGATAACGATAAGTTTGTAGTAGAAGTCATGCTGGGTTTCCTGTTGACCATTTTTCTGTCAGAGTCTAGTCAGTCGGTCTGTATCAGTTTTGAAAAGTTCATCGCTGACAATATGCTCCAACAGCTGGTAAATTTCAATTCACTGAGACACTTCAGGTACTACAAGCACTTGTTGGGAATGTTATTAGAATCGAATAAGACCGAATTCCCTGAAGTCACATTCATCTCGACTGAATGCAAAAGGATCACCATGCTTATTTTCATAAACAAGATCATGTCCAGGGTTTATAGTCTCATCTTCGGCACAAACCTGCCAAGGTTTTTGGAAGAAATGAAAAGCTCTTTGAGACCCAATCTAGAGAACATGGTGGGAGATTGGATTTTGTTCACACACTCTACTGTAATTTGGATATATGGATATCAAGAAGGACCTTACCTTTTTCCTGTCTTTTTGACTACCAGAGTCTTTGCCATAAATTTCATCAGACAAAGAATTATTTCGGAGACAAAGCATTTTCTGAAAACGTACAAAGCATCTAACTTAAAATTTCCTTTCATAATAGGGTCCTTTGTGGTAAATACCATTTCCTGTTTACCTCATATCCAAGCCAAACTCAGTGGATTTGGGTTTACATAGTTATAATGGAGGAAATATGATCCCCATCAGATCATAAATTAGATAAGACTCATGAGCAGACAAGGCCCCTACGAGTAGGAGCATGTGGAAGGATTTGATGAACTGGATAATCGAGAAACCTGTGCAGATATGGAAGTCACTTTGTAGCCTGATCAGACACAACAAATAGAGTCTGCCCCTTAGCAGATTCAGACTCAAAAAAATTCTCCAAAGTTTATTATTAAAGATCCAAATATGAGTGTTTATAATAAGAGGAGCAATTCAGAGGCACTGTGTGCCAGTAGTCAACAAAATATTCTCAATAAAATGAAAATTGCACCATCCTCTCAAATAGTAGACTTGGAAGAATAAGAACCTAAAGAGAAAATGAGAATGGATATGGTGGAAAGGGTAACCAAGAATGAATAGGCTAGTACAGGAAGCATGCCACAGAGTGAAAGCAACTCAAGGGTTTTCAGCAGCAAGAAACATGTATTTGGAAAGACACCTAGGGTAGTCTACCAATCCAAAGAAGACTTAATGAATCATTGTGCTGTGAAGGGAAGTATGGCCAATAGTGAAATAAGAGACTTGTTTCTCGAGGTAGAGAAGATGTCCCAGCATAAGGCTTCTTTGTTTTAAGTCTAGGACGTGGAAAGAAATACATTTAACATGGCAATAGCAGATGATGATAAAGTGTCTGAAATCAAGATGCATTATGAAAATATTGGTGCCCTAGACAAAGTAAAGTTCCACAGGAATGCCAGTGACATGCTATATTCAGAATACCTGAGTTTGAGTCTAAGGGTTTCGAGACTAACAACACATGCACCAAAATTGAATGGAAAATTGAAGCAGGAGAAAGAATCCAGGAAGGCCTGGTAGACACAGGTCAAAAGATTGGAATATGAAGGCCCTCAAGGGGTAAAGGCTTATTTATATGAGAAAGAGAAGATGATCCAAAGCCTAAAGAAGAAGCT
>JASDQU010107440.1:112175-138798 GCA_032191745.1 Picea mariana | reverse complement strand
ACTCACTTAGTTATGAATGAAATAATAGATTAATATTTATTGTCCAATTTATTTAAGGGAAAAGTAAATTAGACACATGTTTCTTGTTGACTTTTCAACACTCCCTCTCAATAAGAAAGGGATTATCCTTCACCCCAATCCTGTCTCTATGATATTTGAATTTGCTCCTGGTGAGTGCCTTCATCAGAATGTCTGCATCCTGATCTTCTATAGGAATGTATTGAAGAAACATGATCTTCCGTTGCACACAATATCTGAGATGATGATACCGGATATCTATATGCTTAGATCCGCCATGAAGCACAGGATTAATAGAGATTTTAATGCAACTCCGATTATCACAATAAATCAGTGTCAGATCTAAATGAGAACCAAACAAACCAACCAAGATCTTTCTCATCCAGATAGCCTCACATGCAGCTTGACTTGCTGCCATGTATTCCTCTTCCGCTGAACTAAGTGCCATAGATCTTTGTTTCCTACTGTACCAAGAAACAGTTGTAGATCCAATACTAAAGATCCCCCTTGATGTGCTCTTTCTGTTCCTTGGGCTGCCCGCCCAATATGCATCCGTGAAGCCATGCAACTGTACCATAATCCATACTCAGATGTGCCCTTTAGATATCTCAGGACATGCTTACCCACCTTCCAAAAGAGTTTGGCAGGCTTAACCATCTCTTGACTTAGCTGGTTAACCGCATAGCAAATGTTGGGTCTCGTGTTCACTAAATACATTAGCAAACCCACTAACTGTCGATAGACAGTAGCATCCACTACTTCTCTAGAAGTAGCATCCTCTTTCCTCCAGTTTCTTGGAAGAGGAGTATCCATGGGTTTGCAGCCCTCCATGTGAAAATTACCCAGTATCTCTCTTGCATACTTTCCTTGAGACACAAAAAGTTCACCATCTCACTACCATATTTCCAAACCAAGGAAATAATGAAGAAGGCCCAAATCCTTCATCTTGAACTCCTTTGCAAGGTCATCCTTGCATGAGTGTATCAACTGCTCATCACCAGTCAGTATTAAATCATCAACATAAAGAACAATGATTAAAAGCTTACCTTCCACCACAATTTGGTATAGGTTTGCATCCGCTTCACTTTTAGTGAAGCCCAATCCAGTGAAATAACTATCTATCCGAGTGTACCAAGCACGGGGTGCTTGCTTCATCCCATACAATGCTCTCTTGAGTCTGCAAACATGCGAATCTCTGTCAAAGGTCTCAAAACATTCTGGTTGTTCAATGTACACTTCTTCCTCAATGATCCCATTGAGGAACACAGTTTTTACATCCATCTGATGAATGCACCAACCCATCTGCGCTGAGAGTGCAAGGATGGATCTTATGGAAGAGTACCTTGCAACAGGTGCAAAGGTCTCATCATAATCTATCCCCTCAATCTGTGAGAAGCATCAGGCCACAAACCTAGCCTTTTATTTATCAACACTCCCATCAACAACTTTCTTTACCTTGTAGATCCATCTTGAACCTACCACTGATTTGTTGACCAGTCTTGGGACAATTTCCCATGCACTGTTTTTGACAATGGAGTCATACTATACCATAGAATAAACCCAAGTGGGGTCCTGTACTACTTCCTGAAAGGAATATGGTTCAGTCACATTACATTTTCTCATGAGAGCCATGTATCCAGCAAATCGATCAGGAGACTGTCTCTATCTGCGCTGTGAAGTAGGGTCTCCTACATTCTGTGCAACATCTAGTCTCAATCTGTCAGCTTCCGTGGTGCTCTTTCTGCCATTTCTGATGGATGGCTCTGCTTGAGTGGTTTCCTCCACTCCATGAATCTCCTCATGTGGTTGATCCACATCTTGAGACTCATCTTTGGGAACCAATAGTTCCTCTTCTGCATGCAAGTCTATCTCCCTCTCAAGCAACAACCGCATGGCTTTCCCTTCATTGAATTTTATATCTCGTTGCATAACAGTCATCTTACTGTTCGAAAAATACACACGATAATTATGGGGTGTTTCTGTGTACCCCAAAAATATCCCAACTTCAGCAGTCGGTTCCAGCTTCTTCCTGGCATCCTTGGTCACCTGCACATAAACAAATGAGCCAAAATTTTCAAAATGAGAAACATCAGGTTTCTTACCAGTAAAAGCTTCTTTAGGTGTACTCATGCCAAGTACTCTATGAGGACAACGGTTCTGCACATAAACTACAGTATTGCATGCTTTTGCCCACAAATGCATTGGTAGGCCCTGATCATGCAACATCACTCGTGTTGCACCCACGATCGTTCTGTTCTTTCTCTCTATGACCCCATTTTGTTGTGGGTTATGAGGCGCTATGAGTTCTCTTCGAATTCCTTCTCTGCTGCAGAATTCTTTGAATTCGTTAGAGATGTATTCTCCACCATTATCACTCCTTAGAGCCTTCACTTGCTTCCTCGACTCTTTCTCCACCAATGCTTTAAACTCACAGAACTTTGAGAATGTTTGATCCTTCTTCTGCATGAAGAATATCCAGCATTTACGAGAAAAGTCATCAACAAAAATAACATAATACCTATGTTTTGCTGTTGAAGCAACCGAGAATGGTCCACACACATCCGTGTGAATTCTCTCTAAGATCACTGAAGCACAATTCTCCTTTTCATGAAAGGTGGACTTTACATACTTCCCCAGGGTGGAACCCTTGCATTGATCTAACTGAGCAAGTGTTCCCCTTGGAAGTCCAATAGATATTTGCTACATGATCTTCAAGGCTCCATGATGAAGATGGCCCAATCGCATGTGCCATAATTTTCCCTCATCTCAGCTCACCACTTTTTCTACCTTGCCTATCATGGCACTGTAGCCATCTACCTCCAACATGTAGAGATTCTTAACTCGAATCCCTATCTTCTTGACTTGACCCATTGCTTTATGTCCTAGGTAGGCTTTTCCACTGCTAAAAACAACATCATAGCCTCTGTCCTCCAACATTGTGACTGAGACCAAGTTTTTCTTCAGACTTGGAACATGCATAACATTTTTCAATTGAAATGGTTTCCCTGACTCCCTCTGAAAGGTAATGGTACCAATACTAGTTGTACTGTATCGTCCATCGTCACCCATCTCTATATGCATTCTGATATCTTTCTCCTCCAAGTCAATGAAAGACTCTTTATCTCCTGTCATGTGGAAGGAAGCACCACTATCCAAATACCACACCGATCCTGATGCACTTGAAGCCATGCATGCGATCAAAGCGAGGTCAAGTTCAAATTGTGAGATAAGAGCCTCACCAGTTGCAACTCCAACAACCGTCTTGTTCTTCCTCTTCTGCGGACAATTAGTAGAGAGATGCCCATGTTCGTGACAGTGAAAACACTTCACTTTGGAAAAATCCAACTTCTTGACTTTAGACTCAGATTTTGAATGGAATTTCTTCCATTTCCCTTTCCTTGCCTTGGCAGTCAAAGCACAATCCTCTTCATCATCACGCTTTGATGAAGATCCATCTCTGGTGTTCCTTTTGAATTCCTCTTGCACTAGATCCGACCATAGTCGTTCCCAATCCAACAATTTTTCCCTTCCATTGACATAGTCTTGATAACTGTGCCAACTCTTGGGAAGTCGTAGGAGAGCTAGGCTCACCAAATCATCAGCAGCGACTGTTATTCCCACACTTCCAAGCTCATCCCGACATTGGAGAAACTTTGTGAGATATTTTGGAATGGTGTCTCCCTTCTCCATCTTGATATTCCTGAGTTTATATTTGAGTGCCAATTTCCTATGGTCGCTGCTGTTTTGGAACAGATCCGTCAAAACCTTCCACATTGCATGTGGTGTGGTTTTCCCATGGAGACTTGAGACAATGTGGTCTTGTACTCCCTCCTTTGCCACTCTCTTTTGCCATGCATCAAGATTTCCAGTATCTGTCGCATCCAACTTAGGAACATCTTTGTCAATGTATTCCTTCAAGCCATTGTCTTTGAGTACTGCCTCCATCATGTCCTTCCAAGCAATGTAGTTTGAGCTGCCCTCGAGTGCATACTCCAACCTCAAGCCATTGAAAGAAATTTCGATCTTGAATCAACTGTCGCACCAAGAAAATTCTGCAAATTCAAATGTTATCCAACCACCAAAACTCAACTGCTGCAATCCCTCTTTCCCTGGGAGGTTTGCACCCCACCTGTGAGTAACCTGAGGGAAGTTCGAACCCTAACTGTGTATAGCCTGTGAACTTGACTGGGAGGTTTGCACTGTAATGCACTGTAGGGTGAGGGAGGTTCGCACCTCTCCCTTGATCAGTCTACAAGAATGCTCAGGGAAGTTCACACCTCTCCTTTGACTAGGGTGAGAGAATTTCTTCTTTGAGAACTGTGTGTAGTCTACAGTACTAAAGTTCGCACCCTGCTAGAGATGGGACCTACAAAAATAAAATTATGTTCACACCTCACTTCCTTAGCTCCATGGCCTCCGTGGCTCTGATACCATGTAGAAATTTCAATACAAATTAAGTATTTCCTGCGATTCTCCTGATCTAACAATTATATGCCATTGTTAAATACATAATCGCTTCTACTATTATTCTTGCGGAAAATTAAACCACCATCACAAAGTGAAGTATCAATAACACATAACACATAAGTTTTATCGGGAAAGCGTAAAGCTAAAAACCCCACTATCATATATTATGTATATCATGGACCATGAAACAATCTCATACAAAAATCTCATCCAAGAGCTCTCAGTACAATACAACCATCTCACATTGTCATACACAAATCAACAAATACATGTGCCAATTCCTGTGTCCAGACAACTTGCCTCCTCTGCACAAATCCTTGCAATTAGAATTCTCACAATCAAATCCGAATTGCCTAGTTTGCACATGCTCATAAGCATATCCACTACATCTGTGATCAAATCACAACTGATAGCCAAACTCTCCCTTTCACCTGTTATCTCAACTGGGTCTCCACTGGATCTGACATGCATGTAGTTAACCGTCACGAATTTTCAGTTGCATGTGAGTTCACTGATTGTGAATTAATGAATAATTAATTCACTGAACTCTCACTAGTGCAAGTTTAGTTACAACTAGTACAACTGATCTTAACTCACTTAACTACACTTATAGTTCTGTTACAAATCCAACTCACTCAGTTATGAATGAAATAATAGATTAATATTTATTGTCCAATTTATTTAAGGGAAAAGTAAATTAGACACATGTTTCTTGTTGACTTTTCAACAGTTGTGTCATCTGGGCCATATATGTGTTCCATCAAGTGAGCGAGTGAAGCTGATTTGGGAATCCCACTACAGTCGTGTGGCAGGACACTTTGGCGTCGAAAAGATAGTGGCGATTCTACAGAAACATTTCTACAGACCGAAACTTCGACAGGAGGTCAACAAGTATATCAGGTCCTGCACTACCTGCGCTATTGCCAAACCGACCACTAAGAAACAGGGCCTGTACACCCCTCTTCCTATTCCTGATAGTCCATGGGAATCCATCTCAATGGATTACATGCCGGGCCTCCCATCCACCAAGCAGGGAAATGACTGTGTTTTTGTGGTTGTTGATCGCTTTTCTAAGATGGTGATTCTGGTTGCCTGCAAGAAGAGCATCATAGCAGAGGCCACTGCCAATCTCTTCTTTGAACGAGTCTGGGTACATTTTGGAATCCCACAAACCATTGTTGCAAATCTGGATAGTATATATCTCAGCACATTCTGGTCGAGCCTCTGGTCACTGCTGGACACCAAGATCATCAAATCCATGGCCTTCCACCCCCAGACAGATGGCCAAACCGAGGTTGTAAATTGAATGATTGTGCATATCCTTCGCATATATAATTCAAAGCACTCTCATACATGGGATGAGATCCTTCCCTATGTCCAACATAGCTACAATTGAGCCCTGCATAGCTCAACCGACCACAACCCGTTTCAGGTGGGGTTAGGATTCCAACCATTGGGTCCCATAGATGTTGCACTCCCCCTTGCGGTCACCTCGACCGACTCATCCCCTGATCCAACTGAAGCTAACAAATCCACTTGATTCATTGAGCAGATCTAGCACATCCATCAATAGGTTCAGGATATCCTATAGAATTCCAATGACAAGTACAAATAGCACCATGATCAACATCGGGTGCCACATAAGTTCTAAGTGGGCGACAAAGTTTGGTTGCACTTGCAGAAAGAACGCCCTACAGGACCCCATCAGAAGATTTTCCCACTCCGTTATGGGTTGTACACTATCACCAAGTCCATGGGGGATAATGATTTTGATCTCAACATTCCTCCTTTCTTTGGCCTGCACCCAGTGTTCAACATGGATCTCCTTCGCCCTTATTTACCACCATTATTGAACACCTCAGAAGTAGCAGAACAACTGACACTGACAGAGCTCAACTCCGACTACATACAACATGCATACAATGATCAGATTGTGGACACATAGATCAAGGGCACTCGACAACAAAGGATCCAACTTTATTGAGTCGTCAAAGCAGGGTATCTCCTGCACCAAGGCAAGTGGCTCACCCGGGGCCAAATTCCGTAGAAATTTTCTCATCTAAAGGGGGACCTCAACGAAATGGATACCATTGCTTCCTAAGGAGGGAGGATTGATGCAGATGGATATCGATGGCCACCCACCTTTTCCAACTAGCTCAAAACAATTTTCTGACAATTTTGGCAATTTACTATTTTTAGTAGTTTTAACTTCTGGGGCCATTTTGAGGGCCTAAATGAAGGTTTTTTGGGATCAATCTCCTTAAATATATTTGAAGGAATTATTGATCCCCCAAAATGAATCTCCTCGACGATACCTTTCCAACGGGCTATCACACGCCTAAAACAAAGATCGTATGCAAAAGTTACGACCCTGGGAAGTTGATGTACTAACTTACCCAAATGGGGCCCACATGACTTTTGGTGCTTCATCTCCTAGGGTTAGGTTTTTGGATGTCTATGGTTTTTGGCATTCTTGTTTATTGTAAAAAGGCCTTCAGAGCCTCATTGTAATCTTTTTCTTGCGAATGCACGTAGCCGTCACATCTCTTCTCAGAGATAAGCCTCCACCATTCCAGCAAGTTTGTTTCCGCTGCATTTTACAGTTTCATCTTATTTCGTTATTGAATAGAAAACCAGTTTTACTGTATCTTTGTTATTTTCTGTTAAGAACCTATTAATAATATGTATTCATTTCGTTTTTCTCATAAAATCCGGATCAGAACCCATCTAGGAAGTGATGGTGTTGGTGTGGGTCATGTTCAATGGACTCATCTAGAGGAATGTGAGTAAGCGAAGGTGGATTTTCATATCACTACCATCATGTGAAGAAGAAACCAAAATAGGAACAAAATATGACATGATTGTCGAATTAGGCTTGCAAACCAAGAGATTTTCATCAATTTTAACATCTCTTCTAATAATTATTTAACTAGAATGAGATTGAATAAGTCGGTAACCTTTGACATCTTCAAAATATCCAACAAAAATGCATTTCTCACTCTTAGGTTGTAGCGATTTCCTTTATTCATTAAGAATGTGAGCCCATGCTTCACCAACAAATAAATGGAAGTAGTTTACATCTAGCTTAATTATAGTCCATGATTCTTCTGGTGTTATATTTTTTAAAGCCTTTGTAAGAGTGTGATTAACTATGTAATTAACAAAATTGTTGGCTTCCGTCCAATAATTAAGAATTAATCATTTAGATTGGATCATACAATTAACCATTTCCCTTAATGTGCAATTCTTTCTCTCAACAACACCATTTTGTTATGGTGTATATGGAATATTATGTTGCATTTGAATGCTCTATGCAATGCAATAGGTGTTAGACTTGTTGTTCACATATCCGTTGTCATTCTTTTTTCTTAACATTTGTAGTTGATGTTTGTTGACCACCTATTTCAACTAGGTGTCAGCTTCATGTATCATGAAGATATGTACCTTATGATACGGCAAGTTTGAAGAGCTATGGCTCAACAAGGCAATTTTGTCCCCAGAACTTTTTTCTCTCTCCATGGAATGTCTGCTCCTCTGCATGGAAAATTTTTGTAATGTAACATGATAGCATGGGTAAATTTATAATGATTTAGTGGCCTATGAATTTATCATTAGGGAATTCCTTTCATCGAGTGTTTTTTTCCTCAGGCAATTAATTTTGTTTTTCCAACAATTTTAATTACTTGAGTTTTTCACTCAATAATCCTCCAAAGTGGTGAAAGGCATTCTAATGATCGAGCCCAATATGTAACTAAGGTTTAAAAATTTTGTAAATTACCATGCTATACATCTCCTAAAGTCTTGCGGAATTCCGTTAAGTTTTGATGAGATTTGTTAATAATTAAAATTTCTCGAAAATTGAAAACTTTTAATTTTTTTTTATGTAAAATGTAAAAAATTGGTTTTTGGGGATTTTGTATAGAGGTGTGAGTACTAAAAAAAATAGCTTATGACCCCCTACACCCTTGTTCCAATTTTCATCTCAATTGGACAAGTTTTTCTAGGTCAATGTCCATGAGGAGTCCAAGTCAGTGAAAAATCAGCAAATAATTGGCTAAATTAAAAATGTCAAATTTTGCCTAAAGTTGTAAAACATGATAAAAGGGGGAAAAGTTGTTTCCTAAGTATTTTCTATGTAATAGGGGGTAAAATAAATAAAATCCTCCATTTTCTACCTCTCATTCAACTTAACTTTAGAGAGGGGGGCAAATTTGTCTTTTGTGGGGCTCACCATCTCCACTGGATTGGCCATTTGGTGATGGGGACCACATGGGGGGTCCATTCTACACGTTGGGTGACCCCTTGGGGAATTCAAGAGAGGTTTAAACTTTGTATAGGGGGTTTATTTGATCCATATGGATTTCAGTGGCCTCCCACCTATTCCAATTGGTTCATTTTGGTAGTTTTCCAGTCTGGTAGTTTTTTTCCGAGTTTTTAGGTCCCTGACTTCTGGGGTTGTTTTGAGGCCCTAAACAACATTTTTAGGGCTTGCCTTAGTCAAATTGGGCACAAATTCAAAGTTTGATGACAACATGTGTAGTCCTCGGATAGACCTTTCCAATGGGCTATCGTGCACCTAAAACAAAGATCGTATGTAAAAGTTATGACCTCGGGAAGTTGATGTACTAGCTTACCCCAACGGAGCCTACATGAATTTTGGTGCTTCATCTCCTAGGGTTAGGTTTTTGGATGTCTATGGTTTTGGCATTCATTATTATTGTAAAAAGGCCTTCATAGCCTCATTTTAATCATCTTCTTGCAAATGATCACAGCCGTCACATCTCTTCTCAGAGATAAGTCGCCACCATTCCAACAAGCTTGTTTTCCACTGCATTTATTGAATAGAAAACCAATTTTATTGTATCTCTATTATTTTGTGTTAAACATCTTTTAATAATCAATATTAATTTCATTCTGCTCATAAAATCTAGATCAATGGTCTCATAGCGGTTTGCTCCTTGTCGTCTTAATGCATGTCCCCAATGAGGTTAGGGTACAAAGAATTAGGTCTCGAGCTTGTTTCTCTTGAGGAAAAAAGCTCTCGCACGCCCAAGCGCCATCTTATGGAAGGATAAAATAAAGATGAAGGGACAGGAGATCGTTTCAAAATGTTGCTTGAGGAATCCCTCACGCAACAGAGGAAAGAGATGATGGACAGTTTCACGCAAATCCTTCCCTTCAAGGTACAAATCAACTTTGATATTCCTATATTTGAAGGTCAGATAGATGCAAATGTTGTAGACAAGTGGTTGAATCTACTAGAATGGTACTTTTTTTTCCATAACTTTTCAAATAGAGAAAATATTACTTTTGCGCTCCTCAAATTTGTTCCCCATGTCAAATATTGGTGGGAAACTTTCTGTGAGAAAAAGGAAACAAAGGAATCCTCGCTATTTATAGTCGCGACCACCTGGGAATCCTTTAGGGATGCTATTAAGGAATAATACTACCCTATCAGAAGATATGACGACTGGTATTCCAAATGGACCACACTACGACAAAAAATAGACCAAGCAGTGTCAGAGTTCACAAATATCTTCCATACCTTGTGCACCAAGATGGGTATCAAAGATTCAGAGTGACATCTGGTGCTCTACATAGATACATCCAGACAGAAATGGAATTTTTGGACATCTCGTCCTTGGGCATGGCCTATCAATATGCCGTCAAAATTGAGCAGAAGCTCAAACAAAAGACACGAAAATTTTGGCCTGGGAACCCCTCACAACAAAATCCAGGAAAGGGTGGCCCCAACCCACAAAACAAAGCATAGAGAAAATATGGACAGTATCAGGACAACCAGTCCAAGCTGCAAGAAAAGAAGAACACCAGAAATACAAAGAAAGATATCGGAAAGTGGTGCGACTTCCATAAGATCCCTTGGCATAACATTGTTGATTGTCGCTCAAAGCATTCGCTCATGGACGAATTGAATCCTCTAAATCAGATGCGGGTTATGAATCTTATTCAGAACCATAAAGGGGAAGATGAATCATTGACGCGGAACCCAGTGCCACAATTGCTACCACCAAGCTCCATCTGGTGAACCAGACGAGCTAGAAGAAGGCAAGTGCCTTTTCCATTCACAAATGTGGGTAAAAGGCACCCGCTGCACTTCATCGTTGATATCAGGAGCCAAAAGAACCTTATCTCAACATAGGTCACCAAGCGGCTAGACCTACCGACAATGTTGCACCCGCAATCATACACCATTGGATGGCTCCTCTAAGGAAGCGATCTCTGCGTCAGCCAACAGTGTCAATTGTCATATGGCATCAAGCCCTTCAAAGATGAGGTATTGTGTGATGTTGCTCCTCTCGAAGTTTGTAATGTTCTTTTGGGCCAACCTTATTTATGGAAACGTCATGTTGTATATGATTCTAGGCCTCATAGTGTTATTATTACTTTGAAGAGGAAATTGTAAAGGATACCCAAGGCATCACCTCCTAGTGCTATTTCTTTGATCTTTGCTAAGCAATGTAGGAAGGTCATCTCTCAGACCAAGAAATTTTTCTTCTTCGTGATTCGCTCTCAGAGTGAGCGAAAGATCGCGGACACATCCAAGGCCTCCACATCCGATCTCTCCACACAACAGAAGCAAGTGGATAAGGTCTTGGACGAATACTCAGATATCTTCTCTTCTCCTATCAGGGTACCTCTGCACTGCTAGGTCATGCATCCCATCGATCTAACCCAGGAGCACTACTACCCAATGGGCTAGTCTATCATCGCTCTCTATTAAAAAACAAGGAGATCAAGAGGAAGATCCAAGAACTGCTCCACAAGGGGCACATCTGTCCTAGCTCATCGCCTTGTGGGATCCCAATCGTGTTGGTGCAGAAGAAAGACGGGACTTGGCAAATCTGAATTGATTACCGGGCCCTGAATAAAATCACAGTCTAAAACTGGTACCCGATTCCCTGAATCGATGACCTCCTTGATTATCTCACGAGGGCCAAATACTTCAGTAAGATTGATCTGAATTCTGGATGCCACTAAGTCCCAATAGAACAGACATATGTATAAAAGACTGCCTTCAAGTAAAAAGAAGGTCTTTTTGAATGGCCGGTCATGCCCTTTGGTTTGACAAATGCTCCAGCTACTTTTATGAGGATGATGGATGATATTTTGTGATCTTTCACCAATAATTTTGTAGTGGTGTATCTGGATGAAATCCTCATCTAATACAAGACTTGGGCAGAACACTTGTAGCATATTCAACAGGTTTTGCACACCCCGTGGCAGCAAAAATTGTATGAAAAATTGGAAAAATACTCCTTCGACATGGATAGGGTCCATTACTTAGGCTACATCATTGATCAACATGGTGTGCATGTGGATCCAACCAAGATCCAGGACATCTGTGACTCACCATCCCCAACCATGGTCACTGATCTTTGGAGATTCTTAGGCCTCGCCAATTTCTATCACAGGTTCGTGTTGGGATTCTCTCATATCACATGGGCCCTCAGCCAAGTAACCAAAGGTAGCGGTAAGGAAAAAATTGTGTGGAGCATGTCCCAACAACAATCCTTCGATGACTTGAAGAACCGTTTGTTCTCATCCCCAATACTTTCATTACTAGACATGCAACATCCCTTTGATATCAAGATAGATGCTTCAAACTATGTTGTGGGCATCATTCTCACTAAACACGGCCACCCCGTGGCATATCATAGTGAGACACTATCAAATGTTTTATGTAAGTACCCTACTTATGACAAAGAAATGTACTCCATTGTGCAAGGCTGCCGCCAGTGGAGACACTACATTATTGGGAAGGAGACATTCATCCACACTGATCACAAGCCACTATAGTTCATGCAGACCTAAGAAAAATTTCAGAATGAACGCCATCAAAAGTGGTCCACATACTTATAGTAGTTCCACCTCAACATCAAGTATAAAACATGAAGTATCAATCGAGTTGTTGATTGTCTCAGCCGACCTCCAGTTGCGACACTCACCACAATGTTAGACTCTTGAGGCCATGAGACCTCCGGATGCCCCCACCTCTATGAGAGAGACCCTGACTTCTCCACCACCTACCAAATGTTGGGTGCCAAATCAGTGGTTGTTAATTTCCATCTTCAGGACGGGTTGTTGTGTTGTCTGGGCCATCTCTATGTTCCATCAAGCGAGTGCATGAAGCTGATTTGGGAAGCTAACTAAAGTCGGGTGGCAAGGCACTTTGGCATCGAAAAGAAAGTTGCAGTGTTGCAAAAGCATTTCTGCTGGCCGAAAATTCGACAGGATTTTGGAAAGTATATCGAGTCTTGCACCACCTGCGCTATTTCCAAACCGACCACTAAGAAACAGGGCTTGTACACCCCTCTGCCTATGCCTGACAAGCTATGGGAATCCATCTCAATGGACTACATGTTGGGCCTCCCATCCACCAAGAAGGGAAATGACTATATTTTTGTGGTTATTGATCGCTTTTCCAAGATGGCGATTCTAGTCACCTACAAGAAGAACATCACATTAGAGGTCACTGCCAAACTCTTCTTTGAACGAGTATGGGTACATTTTGGGATCCCACAAACCATTTTCTCAGACTGGGACAATCGGTTCCTCGGCACATTATGGTCGAGATTTTGGTCACTGCTGGATACCAAGCTCACCAAATCCAATGCCTTCCACCCCCAGACAGATGGCCAAATTGAGTTTGTCAATCAGATGATCGTACATATTATGTGCGTGTACAATTCAAAGCACCTCCACACATGGTATGAGAGTCTTCCCTATGTCTAGGATATCTACAATCGAGCCCTGCATAGCTCAATTGGCCACATCCACTTTCAGGTGTGTTTGGGATTCCAACCATTGGGCCCCATGGATGTTTCACTACCCCTGGCGACCACCTCGGTCGACTCGTCCCCTGCTCCACCAGAAGCTGACAAAGCCACTCGGTTCATTGAGTGGATCTAGCACATCCGCCAACAGGTTCAGGATATTCTACAGAAGTCTAATTCCAAGTACAAGCAACTCCATGATCAACACTAGCTGCAACATAAGTTTTGGGTGGACGACAAAGTTTGGTTGCACTTGTAGAAAGAACGCCTTACATGGCCCCATCAGAAGCTTCACCCACTCCATTATGGGTCATACACCATCACCAAGGAAATGGAACTCAATGCAATGGAGACCATTGCTTCCTAAGGGGGGAGGATTGATCCATATGGATGGAGGTGGCCTCCCACTATTCCAACTAGTTCATTTTGGCATTTTTCCAGTTTGGCAGTTTTTTTCCTAATTTTTAGGTCCCTGACTTCCGATGATCCGAAATCGGATCCAGAAGCCTGATAGGGCTTGAAAAATGATCAAAAATGAAAGTGCTCGGAATGCGACGAAATCTGTGCCATTGCGTTCGTCTCGTCTTCCTGATTCCGGTGATATATTTACTTCGTCAAACAGGCTCCGTATGGAGAAGATATCGCGTTCTATCCGAAAAGTCAAACAGGCAAAAAAGGGGATGATTGTACAGTCCATACAGTCCACGTGTCATGCTGACTGTGCAGAACGTACGATCTATACAGCTGACGTGGCAGATTCAGCAGATGACACATGGCATGCTTAGGTGATGACACGTGGCAGAATGTGATTGGTTGGTTTGGCGTACGGTTGGACATATCTCGAGGTGACACGTGTCACCACTGGAAGGGTGACACATGGCACGGGTGACATCATCAGGTGACATGGCAGGATGACAGGGCAGGTTGACCGGGCAGTATGATAGTTGACATGGGCGAATCATCAGTTGATGCATGGCAATCATTGGTTGGTGGTTAAGGTGCCACGTGGCCCAGTCGTGGGCTGCCATGTGGCACCCCGAGATTGGTTGATTGGTTTGTTATATAAAATTTGGTTATGGCATGGCCGGGGGTCGAACCCACGACCTCCCGGCAAGCGAACGGACTGGCAGAATGGGCTAGCCACCCGGGCAGCCGGTGGTACTTGTTATGGAAACAGGCGAAAATATATTTGAATTTGGTTTGAATTTAGAGCCGCGAGGAAAAGGGATGGGGCTTAGCCCCAGCCCTCGGTTCCATATCCATTGCACAGGACTGTTACCAAAATACATGGTGGGAGTTTTGAATGGGCGCGTGTTGGCAGGACCGTTGGCAGATCGGGTAGCCCCTGGATCTCGGGCGGTTACCACGGGACCGTTACCCTATCCACAAATATGCGCGGGGTTTTGTTATACCATTTGGCTCGTGGGCCTATGAATATGCCAAGAGACCAGAAGCGGGGCGTATGGAGGGGGGCCAGCGCATAGCGCATGGCCACATGACCCCCCATATGACCGAGAAAAAGGTGCGCGCGCGAGAATCAGGGGCTAGCGCCCAATAAAACTTTATGCAGTGGGTTTTATAACAAAAATTTGGTTTTTTATTATAATTATTCCTATTTTTAGTTTATTCTCTCCATTTTTGGGGGATATTGGGCATTTTTGGAGGCCAAATTCTTGGAGGAAGTTGGAGCTGAGCAACCAACTTCAAGGCTATATAAACCAGGCTTGTTTGAGGCCATGGAGAGCAGTCAGAGTAGAGTTATGCTGGAGAAAAGCCAAGCCAAAGTCAGTTTGATGTAGAGAAGCTTTTGAGGAGGAGACGCTGTCGGACCATTTCTGGGAGCTCCGGACGTCCGTTTTGCATGTCATTTTCTTTGAAGGGTTCTAGAGATCTGGGATAACAAGACCAGATCAGTCTTGTATCCATTTGGCATTGCAGCGATGTACTTTTGAGAATTTGAATAGAAATAAAGAAGCCTCCCCCACAGAGAAAAGGCCCGGAGACGTAGGCAAAAGTTGTGCCGAACTCCCTTATCAATCTGCGTGTTTATGGTTTGCTGTCTATTATTCATTTCAGATATGCATATGTGTATATGGCTGTTATAATTCTTCTTCTTTCCTCATTCTTTCACTAAGTTTCTCAAATGGTTAATTAACACATGCAAAATTAAAACTCAACCATAGTCATTTAAAAGATCCTACGGATCAAGTGGTATCAGAGCTAGTTGACGTTTGGATTTGAGTTGCATGTTAACCAGGGAAAAGCTACAACATGGTGAAGGCAATCTTGTTGCAGAGAATCCATTAATTGGATTGAGAAAAAGAGCTTCTCAAAGTAAGAAGATGGCATTGGAAGAAGGGATTTCTCAAGATGAGAAAGAGTTCCGAAAAACATTCCATGCTATGTCAGAGATGGTGACAGTTTTGTACGAATATTATTTAGAACGGAAACGACCAGTTTTGGGTAATTCTTCAAAAGGAAAAAGTGAAGAGGAAGAGGACCATCCTCACATTCCTCCTTCACCTCCATCAACACCTCCTTCTTCTCCTTCTTCTTCAAGTTCAAGTTCTAAATCTAATGAGAAGAAAAATGTTCATAAGAATAAACATGAAATGCCATTGTTAAAACTTGATGTAAAATTTGAGTTTCCCATATATGATGGTGAAGTGAATGCAGAAAAACTTGATAACTGGATCAGGCAGATGGGGGTATACTGCAGTGTGCATCAGATCAAGGATGAGGCCACACAAATTAAGTTGGCATCTTTGAGACTTGCAGGTACAACTCTTATCTGGTGGCAAAGCAAGCTACAAAAAGGAACACAAGATGTGGGTAATGTATTTCCATCATGGAAGAATTTCATTTCTGCACTTAGGAAACAGTTTTATCCTTTGGGTTATAAAGAAAAAGCAATAATTGAATGGCAATATTTAAAGCTAAGAAAAGGACAATCAGTGCAAGAATACACCGATGGATTTAGAAAAATGGCATTAATGTTAGGCATCCCTTTGCAAACACAAGAAACCCTTATGAAGTATATAGGAGGTTTGCCTGTGCATATTAGAAACATTGTTTTCATGTTTGGACCCACTAACCTTGATGAGGTTTTTGTTCAAGCTACATATATTGAAGCAGGGAAAGCAGGTGTGTCAGGGGAATCATCATTCTCAAAGAAAGAAGACAAGAGGAAAAAGCATGGCAAGAATGCAAATGCTATGACAAAGAAGGAAGGAAATCCTACTTGCAAGCATTGCAAGAAAGAGGGACATGATGAGGACAAATGTTGGCAGTTGCATCCTGAGAAAAGGCCAAAGTGGTTCAAAGAAAAGAAGGGAACGCAAACAGTGGCAACGACATCAAAACCGACAGACTTGGGATCGGATTCAGGTGATGAGTCAAAGATTTCATTGGTTGGTATGACAGGTAAAATTGGTGAAGAGATTGATTGTAGAAGCAAGTTGTTTCATATAAGGGTAATCATGTGACACACTAAGATAGACACATTAATTGACAGTGGATCTCAAGCAAATCTAATCTCAGAAGAATTGGTTAAGAAATTGGGATTAAAAACACAAACTCATCATAAGCCTTACACACTTAAATGGATAAGTAATCATCATCAGATGCACATAACAAAGCAGTGCACAATCAAATTTGCAATTTCATCTAAGTATGTGCATGAAGTAACTTGTGATGTAGTGTCGTTAAAAGAATGTGGAATGGTCTTAGGTAGCCCATATTTATATGATCGTAAGGCAATCTTCTACAGAACAAAGAATCAATATCAATTCACTAAAGAAGGTCATGATTTTGTGGTGCATGCTCATCGTGTTAAAGCAAGTAAAACGCTTCAAACAAGGGAACAATTAACGAAGGCAGTGAAAGTATGCAACAAACCAGTAATTGTTTCAAATGAAGTAATAGATCTTAAGTAAGAACAAGACATGGTTGTTGAATGGAAAATCAATCATAAATTGCTTCAAGATAAGCTCATGTCGTGCAGATATTTCAAGTATATCAGTTCATTTGTAGTCGTCTTTTTGATGCTGTCATTAGCAATGTTTTCTACATGGATGATAGTGGCTTCAGTAAGATGTAACAGGATTCAAATGGCTAACAATATACTGTCAGTTGTCATGATTGTGTTACAGTTGATATTGATGAGACAGGTGCACAGGACAGAGTTCAGAGACAGAGAGCAAGTCGGGTGGCCTATCTCGAGCTTGTTGACTGGTCAGTAACCTTTTGGGGACCAAAAGGTCTTTTTGTGGGGAGGTGTGATCCGAAATCGGATCCAGAAGCCTGATAGGGCTTGAAAAATGCTCAAAAATGAAAGTGCTCGGAATGCGACGAAACCTGTGCCATTGCGTCCGTCTCGTCTTCCTAATTCCGGTGGTATATTTACTTCGTCAAACGAGCTCTGTATGGAGAAGATATCACGTTCTGTCTGAAAAGTCAAACAAGAAAAAAAGGGGATGACTATACAGTCCGTACAATCCACGTGTCATGCTGACTGTGCAGACCGTACGGTCCGTACAGCTGACGTGGCAACTTTAGCAGATGACACATGGCATGCTCAGGTGATGACACATGGTAGAATGTGATTGGTTGGTTTGGCGTACGGTTGTACCTATCCCGAGGTGACACGTGTCACCACTGGAAGGGTGACACGTGGCACGGGTGACGTCATCAGGTGATGTGGCAGGATGACAGGGCAGGTTGATCGGGCAGTACGACATTTGATGTGGGTGAATCATCAGTTGACGCATGGAAATCATCAGTTGGTGGTTAAGGTGCCACGTGGCCCAGTCGTGGGCTGCCACATGGCACCCCGAGATTGGTTGATTGGTTTGTTATATAAAATTTGGTTATGGCATGGCCGGGGGTTGAACCCATGACCTCCCGGCAAGCGAACGGACTGGCAGAATGGGCTAGCCACATGGGCATCCGTTGGTACTTGTTATGGAAACGGGCGAAAATATATTTGAATTTGGTTTGAGTTTAGAGGCGCGGGGAAAAGGGTCGGGGCTTAGCCCCAGCCCTCGGTTCCATATCCATTGCACAGGACCGTTACCAAAATACATGGTGGGAGTTTTGAATGGGCGCGTGTTGGCAGGACCGTTGGCAGATCGGGTAGCCCCTGGATCTCGGGCGGTTACCACGGGACCGTTACCCTATCCACAAATATGCGCGGGGTTTTGTTATACCGTTTGGCTCGTGGGCCTATGAATATGCCAAGAGACCAGAAGCGGGGCGTATGGAGGGGGGCCAGCGCATAGCGCGTGGCCACATGACCCCCCATATGACCGAGAAAAAGGTGCACGCGCGAGAATCAGGGGCTAGCGCCCAATAAAACTTTATGCAGTGGGTTTTATAACAAAAATTTGGTTTTTTATTATAATTATTCCTATTTTTAGTTTATTCTCTCCATTTTTGGGGGATATTGGGCATTTTTGGAGGCCAAATTCTTGGAGGAAGTTGGAGTTGAGAAACCAACTTCAAGGCTATATAAACCAGGCCTGTTTGAGGCCATGGAGAGCAGTCAGAGCAGAGTTATGCTGGAGAAAATCCAAGCCAAAGTCAGTTTGATGCAGAGAAGCTTTTGAGGAGGAGACGCTGTCGGACCATTTCTGGGAGCTCCGGACGTCCGTTTTGTGTGCCGTTTTCTTTGCAGGGTTCTAGAGATCTGGGAGAACAAGACCAGATCAATATTGTAGCCATTTGGCATTGCAGTGATGTACTTTTGAGCATTTTAACAGAAATAAAGAAGCCTCCCCCACAGAGAAAAGGCCCGGAGACATATGCAAAAGTTGTGCCGAACTCTGTTATCAATCTACGTGTTTATGGTTTGCTATCTATTATTCATTTCAGATCTGTATATGTGTATATGGATTTTATAATTCTTCTTCTTTCCTCATTATTTCACTAAGTTTCTCAAATGGTTAATTAACACATGCAAAATTAAAACTCAACCATAGTCATTTAAAAGATCCTATGGATCATCCGAGGCCGTTTTGAGGCCCTAAACAATGTTTTTAGGGCTCTCCACAGTCAAACTATAGACCTTTCCAACATGTGTATTCCTCGGATAGACCTTTCCAACGGTCTACCGTGTGCCTAAAACGTAGATCGTATGAAAAAATTACGACCCTAGGAAGTTGATGTACAAGCTTACCCCAACGAGGCCCACATGACTTTTGACACTTCATCTCCTATGGTTATGTTTTTGGATGTCTAGGGTTTGGGAATTCATGATTATTGTAAAAAGACCTTCAAAGCTTCATTTTAATCATTTTCTTGCGAATGAGAACAACCGTCACATCTCTTCTCAGAGATAAGCCACCACCATTCCAACAAGCTTGTTTTCCGCTGCATTTTACAGTTTCAGCTTATTTCCTTATTGAATAGAAAACCAATTTCATTGTATCTTTGTTATTTTGTGTTAAGCATATTTTAATAATATGTATTCATTTCGTTATGCTCATAAAATCTTGATCATTATTCCTCCATTTTTTATTTTCCTCTTCTAATGGGAGTTCCTCTCTCTCATGGTGCCCCCAAACCTTGAGTGAGCCTCCCTCTTTTGGGACTGACACTTGTAATGCATGAAAGGGGGGTCTCTCATCTCTCCCCCCCCCATTAGAATAAATGCCACTCTCCTCATTTTTGACATCTAATTTCATAGCAACTCCATGTTGCCCAATTATCTCCTCACTCTCTCTTGCTCTTCCCTCATTTTCTCTCTTGTAATATTGTTGTCATATTGCAGCCACTCTTTTCAATAATAGAAGTGAATCATTGGAGGAACTATTGGTTTCCTTATGGTGTTCTTGTGAGTTTTCTATTGGAGTACTCTTGGTGTTCTTGTGTGGTGTTCTTGTGAAGTAATATTTCTGTAATTTATATTTATTTTGCTCACATTGTTTTACTTGAAAAAATGAAAGGAAAGTATTTTGTTGGGGATAGATCTATAGTAGTATTGTTGTAGATCTATGTGAGTTGTTTTTCTTTGAGTTTCCAAAATAGTTTGTAGACCATTTTAAAGGACTCATTGTTTTGCATCATTGTGTAGCAAGTATTTACAACTTTGTAGGTTATCAAAGCTTGGAAGAGAGGACTCCAATAGCTTCATTTCTCTTCACTAATATTTCTAATATTTATTTTTTTTGTAAATAAAAGAACACTATATTGATATTCACATATGTACGTGTCAATACAAAAACAAGAGTTTTCCACATTTCCTGCCACAAATGGGAAACCAAGACAGGTGGATATCAAAAATCAAGTGTATCTGTGACTGTGACTATAACTGTAATTGAAAAAAAAGATCAGAATGATCGACTGAACAATGGCCATGGCCAATCTTACAGAGCTTGACAGATAATTTCAATTCTCTGCAAAATTGACTAAACCAAAATAAAACCATAAACTTGGGGGAGCTAGGTCGGGCTTGGCCATCCTTGGGCGTTGTAGGCTGGGACAAAAAAATGTCCACAAGTTGGGCACCAATTGCTAGTAGGAGCAACTATCATTGTGTTAAGCAGGAGGACCATACATTGTCCTGGGAAGTTCTGAATATGTGTATAGTCATCCATTTTTTTCCTCAGCTCGAAAATGAGATGAAGGTTCTCGTCTACAATTCAAATTGGGGTGGGCGGAGGTGGCTCCTCCGTCATATCTACATCCACTGTGTCCACTGCATCCAAATATTCATCCATTGCATCCACTGTTTCCATTGTTGTCAAAGGAGTTTCCACTTTCCAACTGGGAGGAATTTCTTCCTCCACCATGCATTCTCCAGTGCCATAGAAATGGTCTGGAGTGTGGGCGTTGGGTGGGGCAATTCCTGGGTGAAGGCTAGGCGGAGGGGAAAAGTTATCAGGAGGGAGTTTTTACTTCCTGAATGGGTTTCTACCAGGGTCATTTGTGGGAGTGGGGGTGGGGGACTGGGTTTGTTGAGGTCGGTTATGGTGTTGGTTGAGACAACTGGTGATTCTGAGGGAAAGTTGAGAGGGGGCGAGTCGATTTCACTTGGTGAAGGCGTTGTAGTACATCGGTCCTCTCTTGGACTTTCCCCTCTCTCTATTCATGGCACAAGCATTCAGGTGAGGCTTGGGTTGGATGAACAATGGAGGGATGACCGTGGGCAGTCAAAAATGGAGATGCAAGGTGAAAATGTTTTGGGAGATCCAGGGAACAATCGATACCAGGGCGAAGATAATTCCGAGGAGCAGTTGAGCACAAGTCAGAGGAGGAATGAGAGATCGGTCTGGCACCCAGGCCTTCATAGTGCCTGGCGAGTTGACGTGGGCGGGAGCAATGAAGGCCGAGGTGATTGAATGCCTGGTCCAGGTACACCCAGCCTAGTTCGTGCAAGGCTTCATTAAATTTCCTTGGAGTTCCTATCGCACTTCCATTAAACCCTAGTGAGTGTGGATCATTCAAACTGGAGGGACGGGAGGTTGGCAACAGAGATTAATAGCTCCTGGTGCTACCTAGCTCCACCTGGCTCCCATTGCGATCCACTTAAACCCTAGTGAGTGTGGATCATTCAAACTAGAGGGACAGGAGGTTGTCGGTAGGGATTAATAGCTCCCGGTGCTACCTAGCTCCACCTGGCTCCCATTGCGATCCACTTGTCACCCCTTCTGGGAGACTAATATTTTTGATATTATTCCAACATTATTTTACATAATTTATGTCCTTATTTCTCTTATAAAACTTGCAATCTAATCAAGTTTTATGTTCATATTTTTAGTATAAAATTTAGATACTAACAACTACTAACTCATTTGATGTGATTTCTAGCAATTTCCAGCACACTTTACTTGATGTTTTTTGCAGGTTTTTGCTAGTCCAAGGGGAGGTTCTGCCCAATTTTAGCCACAAGGATCTCAAGGAAGCATCCAAAGGCCTTGGTGCAAAACCCTCTCCCTCTTCTTGTTTTCCAAATCATTGTAAGAAACCCAAGTGGGTGTCTTGGGCTTGCATTCTTTTATCATTTTCATAAGTTGTAAATTGTAAATTATTTTCAAGTTTTGTTTATGCCCACACCTTGCATGTGAGTGGCTTTGCCACCCTTGCAAAATCGTGCTAGCTAGTTAGGAATTTAATTTTTTGTTTTGCTTAATTTGTTTTCCCCACTTCTCCCACAAAGAGATGGTTGAGTGGCTAGTGTTAGCTTGCTCTATTTTATTTCCAAATTATTTACCCACCTTGGCACAAAATCGGTAGTATTTCCCTCCACATTGTGTCATAGTCGTGAGGTTTGCAAATTCATTTTATTTTGTGCCCACCTTTGTCCTTAAGGAAAAGTAGTGTGGCTAGATTGTTCAGTTAATTTATTGAAAACTATTTTAATTATTCATTTGTGTCCACACCTTTCATGTGAGTGGCTTAGCCAGCCTTGCAATATCGTGACGACTAGTTAGAATTTCCTTTTTGCAAAGTAATCAAAATTTTTCCCCGCCTTTTACCCTGTATTCCCTCCTCTTTCCACTTTGTGGATATTGGGTAACAATAAAGGGTAAAGGACTGTGTGGCTAGTCTAATTAGGCACCTAATTCTATTATTGCTAAAATGATTAAAAATGGGTGACTTGGGAGGTTAAAAGGGGTTGAAGTCGGGGACGGTTTCATGACACTAAGTGTCCTCCTTGTTGAGCATCCAAGCATCTTGGATTTGACCTACGGAGCTAGAGGGGAGCCTTGTTGTTCCCTTTTTGAGCACCCGACACTTCCTCTTGGTTGAAGGGATAAGGATTTGGGGCAGTAACATAGCTCAGGCCTGCAACTTTCACATCTAATTGCCCCTAATTCAAAGAGAGACCTAAAAATTTATTAAAAGTAATCTACACACATTGCAACACTTTCAACTCACGTTTTCTACATTTCAAGTTTTGCTATTCCTTCACTTTCAAGAAATTTACTTTCAAGCAATTTCATTTCATGTGAATAACTATCTTCAAAGTATCTTTCATTTCAAGTATTATTTATTCATTTGAACATAATTCTTTAAATTGTAAAGTTGTTTTTCAATTCGTTGTGTGGATATCTTGTAAATTTGTTTCATTTTTGTAGAAGTATCTTGCTTTGTATATATATATTTCTTTTTTGTATAATAATTGGGATTGGATAATCTTTAGGCATTGGTCTAATTCTTGTTTTGTTAAATAAAAGGTTTGTTTTTCATTGAAATATTGCATTTTGTTGTGAGGGAAATCTCCCTACGGACTAGCAAATAGGGTTTAGACTTTGCATGCAGATATGACCAAAGAAAAACTACTTTCTACCTTCATCCCTAGATTTAAATCCCCTTTTCTTAATAAATGCATGGAAAGATTAACCTACCTCGTTCCCGACGTTTGATGTCGATCCTCCGTTGTACTTGATTACTTGTTCGCAATACTCCTTCCAAAGCTGACCTGCATACAAGACAAGCAACAACTACACATGCATCCTACTTATATACTAACGGGTTAGAAATCCAAACATATACTAATCAAACTATAAAAAGTTCATGAATTGGGACGGGAAAAGAATTTTCTTTATTACTTTGAATGAGTCAACTTACAAAAGTTGAGACTGGCCACCGCTCTGCGAACCTGATCCTGGGCTCCTCTTCGACTGTCCTCCAATTGATTTGTTTTGTATATCCTTTGGCACTAGGAAAGGCTAAAGGGTTGGGACAATGGGAATACGCAAATGGGCAGAGTTTCTTTGCTATATTTTTCCTCTTCCAAATGGGACCCCTACCCCTTCTTTTATAGGCTAGAAGGAGCTAGGTATTTGGATGAGCCCTCGGCCATGCATGGCCAGGAGTTTTAGTTAACTTACCCATAGCTTTTGTGTTCCGTCGACAACTTTCCTTTTTTCGTGCTTTTGTTGGTCCACGTGGGCTGTTTTGGGTCAGCTAGTGTGTACACGCGTGCAGTAATGGAGTAGGGCATGTGGGCCTTTATAAAAGAGGATTTTCAAAGAGTTGTTCAACAGTGTTTTGGCAAAGAAGGGATATGAGATGGCATGATGCCAGGTAAGCATGTATGGTGCAATTTAGGGTTATAACAGATGCCCCCTAATGTGTGAGGTCAGAAGAGCATCTGATGGTTGAAATACATTACCAAATTTTGCTAATGTGCCAAACGATTGAGCCCAAGGATTAGGAACTGGGAGGCACCGTCTGCAAAATAACAAATGTCTCACCAAGGCGGGCATACCCATGCTCGGGATAAAATAGAATCATGGCTACCAATCAAATACATTGTAGATCCATGTCATATAACTATATAAAGAGTAGTCGTGAACAATACACAACGAAGCTACATCTTGAAATCAAAAAGATATACATATAGAGTATCCATATTCCAGAAGCTGATTCGGCCTGATGGTTGGAGATGAGGTCTTCAGAGCTCGAGCAACAACTTCAAAATCTTCCAAACTCAGGTAGGAGTGTAATATGAGTGTACAACTGCACTACCCAGAGGTCTTCGATGGCTCGTCAATCATGGACTTGATGATCACACTGAAGGCTTCATTGATTTTGAACAAGGACTTGATTGGACATTCAGGATGGCCGGGCATGAGGGCAAGAGACAAAAATGCAGAGGGGCCGACTCAGGCTTGGTGACAAACTTCCCTTGGACAATAGCACGAAAAATGATGAGATTCAGGCAACATGGCATTAACACAAGTTTACGAGGTAGGAGGCACCGCAAACTCTCCATATGTTTGGAAGAATAACCAAACGGAGGAGGACACAACTCTATGTAGCGAGAACAACTTCCTAACGTAATATTAAATCCTAGGGTTTGATGAACAAACGAACAAATGTGCTTTATCCAAGGGCGACTCATTATGATGCCAATAAAGAAAATACTTTTCCCTTCCTCTTTTTGGGGTATATTTGATTGTTTTTGTCATTTTCAATAGTTTTGGAAAAAGAATAAAGGAATATTATGTTACAAAGGAGGAACGAGTGTTGCAAACATACAAGTTCAAGGCACAAGGGCAAGACTGATGTTCATAATAATGATACTCAGGAAAAATCCTCGGGGGGCCAAGGGTGTTAAAACGCAGAAGAAAACTGTTACTAGGATGACATAGAAGGTATGCAAATGCAGTTAACAAAACACACAATGGTAACGTCCTTCGATGTAAGTTTAATGAGCCCAGGGAAGGTAAGCTCGATAGTTTTTCATGTTTAGAGAGTCTGAAAAAACATAAAAGGAGACTCCATTGGGGTACCTTTTTCGAAGATAGTCTAGTCGGTTCGAAAAAGGGTAAACTAGCGCCGATTAGATGTCGATTCAAAACCATTTTAACGAGTGTGACAAGGACAAGATCACTCGGCTATTTTTTCATTTTTAAGGAGTCTGAAAAAAGATTAACTATGGACTCCGTCAGGAATGTTCTTTTGGACCAATTTAACGAGTGTGAAAGAATAAGGTCACTCGACAATCTTTTCAATTTTAGGGAGTCTGAAAAGAGCTTAACTATGGACTCCGTGGGGGTTCCTTCTTTGTAAGTTTAGTCCCTCAGGCCCGAAAAAGAGATAAAATTATAACTGAGAGTACTCTTCTATAGAGATGAAGTTCCATAGAGTATACCTTTGTTCGTACAGTTGACCGTCTGGACTTAAAAAGGGGTAAACTACTGCCGGACAGACATGACTTCAAATTTCAGTTTAACGAGCATGAAAGGCCACAAGATCGCTCGACAATCTTTTCATATTTAGAGGGTCTGAAAAGGGCTTAAAAGAAGACCCGTTATATTTTGGGAGTCATGAGGGTGAGGTCAAGAGTGAAGAAGAATCATGCAAATGAGGCTCAAACTCATATTCAGGAAAAACTGCAAGGACTCCCGAGCCTGTAGTGTTGTAGGGACAACATGAATACCATAATGCAACCAGGATCTACCTAGGGCATCCATGTTTCGGTAGGCTCTACCACCAAGTTGTGACACTTCTAAAGCAGAAAAGATAGTTTCATGTCACAATCTGATGGGATCGATCCTGTGGCAAATGAAAAAGACAACGAGATACAAAAATCAGAGTAGAAACCTAACCTATATGCTCAAGTTGATTGTTGGAAAATTTTTTATGGACCGTCAAAATTTACTCAAAACTCAAAAAAAATGTCCCAATACCCAATCAAATCCCTCCCATATAACTCCTGAATCACTCTAAATGGTTTTTGGTATAAATAAAATGATAAGGGAGGCCAAAAAAGTGACAAAAAGAGGCCAAAAAGCCTATAAATGGAAGCTGGCAGCTCATTATCACCATTGCTGATTTGGAAATTGACTCTGGAGCCAAAAGACCCCCTTTGATAAAAATGGTGATTCCAG